>JAQIXT010000063.1:0-89737 GCA_034700445.1 Stenotaenia linearis | reverse complement strand
GAAAAAAATTTCAAATCTTTTTCCCGATTTTGGTTAATCTCACACGTTAAAACAAAGTCGCCCCGGTTTACGGTACTATTACAAATGTAAACATCTGTTTTGATTGAAAATTTTCTACAATTAATTATCTTGCTGGCAACATTTTAATTCAACTTGTCACTTTTATTTTGCAATGATATATAACGTAATTCATTGCTTCAGAAATCATCCACCGCCACAGAGAGAGAATTCAGCGTGATTGAAACACATATTTAATCTCAAAATGAACAAAGTCAGTCTTTCTCTTGACAACATTTTACTTGTCAAGCGTATGGCAGCGAAATTCAGAATTAAATATCCTGATGATACTATGGTTTATGAAGACTTGGAACGCTTAGATGATGTTATTGACGGTGATGAACGATTGAAAAGAATTGTTTTTAGTGACGCAGTAAATATAATGTAATACTTTTGAATAACTAAAACTATAATTGAAGTAATTTTCTACTAGGTTCAAATAACATTGGCTAAACGCTACGAAAAGGTGAAAAGGGTTGAAAAAGTTTGTTAATTTGAAAATATCACTTCGAAATGTTATAATATTTCTAAAGATCAAATGGCTAAGTTTGCAATTATCTGACATTTACCCTAGAGATAAGTTTAAAATTGCAAAATGTAAATTGAAGTTGATTTTTCTTGTAGTTGAGGAATTTACATCATTTTTTAAAGTCATGAAACTTGATTATCACTGGATTATTTTATTATCTGTGATGTATTTGAATGTCAATCTCGTAAGAACTGACAAGTTTTTGTTGATTTTTCCTGATGGAGAGGAAGTTAAAGGTGATGTAACTGAATTAAACGATTTAGTTGAAGAAAGGTTTCGAGTTTATTTCGAGGATCCATTGGTAAATAAAAATGTAAAAGTTAATGTTGCATTGAAATTGTGTGTTGTTATTTAGATTCAAAAACAACTTCTGGCGTCGTACAAGTTAGTAGAAAAGGAATTACCGAGATTTCATGAACTTTTTTATAAAAAAGAAGAACTTACAATGGAGGAAAAGGAAGAATATGCTGAACTATTGGTTAAAGTAAATCGGAAGTATTACAAAAAAATTTTAACTGACGCATTTGCATTAGGAGGAATCAAGTTTATTTTGATAGAAAGCAATAAATGAACTTACTGTTGTTATTATAATACGGTATAATGTTTCATTAATATTGTATTTCTAATTTGTTTTTTCTCGGAAACCTATTTTCATATATTTTAATATTTCATCAATATTATATTTTTAATTTGTTATTCGTAGAAAATAATGCTGAATAAAAAATTAATATATTATCAATTTATTTTTATTCTCAATTTCAATTTTTACAAATGAGAATCAACTACGAGCAAAATTGATTTCCCGGAACAAAAATATTTTATGAAGTTTTTGGATTTTTAGCAAGCTTGATCCATTACTAAAATGGCCTTTGGCCAATGGTATGGCCTTTGTAGCCGCTTGTGACCGTAAGCAGTATTTCTTCCTTCCTTCCTTTCTTCCATTACTAAAGTCAGATGTTATTAAATACATATGTATTTATTAACTTCTGCCAAAATGTGATAAATTTAACATTCTATTTTGCTGTTTCCTCGTCATTTGCCTGCCATTTCAATTTACTTGCGCTTACTCTTTGTAAATAATGGCGCTAATTTTTATCTTATCATTTGTTGCACCATTGACATACATGAGTCGGAAATGATTTAAGTATAAATAGTTATACATTTGCATCCAATTCAAACCTTACTTTCAAACTTGCTAACTTACAGTTGCAATTGCAATGGTTAATTGGGTAAACTTGCTGCTATGGCTTTCCTGCATGATAGTTGTTGCATCTTCCATGACATTTCGATTAACTCTTCCAACTGGTCAGTCCGTAGAAGGAGATATTGATAAGTTGGATGAAGTTAAAGTTGGGAAAGTAAATGAAGCGTTTGCAAATACCAAAGTAAGTATTTAATTAATTATACGTGTTAAATATATAATACTTTTACTTTTACTTACCTTTAGTCACGTCGTTGGGCTAGAAAGCACTTAAGTGAAATCATTCCTCTTGAACCACACATGAAAAATGTTAAAGTTGAAAAAATTACGTCACCGACTGAATCTCTGGATTACTTAGAAGATTTAATCCAAGAAAATGATCCTGTAGTGCAAGCTTTTGTAATTGAATTGTTTTTTCAAGCTGGAATGCGCTTAGAGTTATTTCCATGTAAGGACAAATGAATCCTATAGTTTATTTGTCTCTTATATGTCTCAGTGATATCTCTGCGATACACATTAGATTAAGCGTATGATAGCTTATGTATTCGTCTTTTTATGAATAAATATTATTTAAACAATATATTTCTACTTTTAAATCGTCATGAATTTATTTCTTTCAATTGTTTTCTTTCATTTGTTATTAATCGTCTGTGATGAATTCATCGAGTGTTACACGTGACTACATTGTGTTCAACATGTGTTATTATTACTCCTATCCAATCAACTTCTTATGCTTCTGATGAGGTCATAATCGGAGAACATATAATGCCTGCATAAAATTTAAAAAAAATACCTATTTCCGTCAAAATTTGTAAGCAGCAGTTGGTTGCTATTTTCAAAACAGAAGGTTGAGTAGTAGCTGTAATAACCGTAAGATTCAGTAAGTATGATAAAATATTACAAACTTCTGGTACAAATAGTCACTGCTCGTATGATTTCATCATTTCCTATGTATCACTATTGCGCCGTAAAATAAATGTAACACGTGATAAAGTTCAAAATATAATCTTTGAACCTTTGATAAACTTTCATTTGTTTAGCTTTTTTTAATTTCTGATTTTTAATATGGTGAAATTCTGGACTCTGTACGCTGAAATTAGTGACTAAAATATGATTCCTGTTTCAGGTCCGGTTGCTGATTATAATTTCAACTATAATTTTCGTTTTACTTATACTTCATCGCATTTCTTTTACGGAATCCCGAGTTCTAAGTTACAAACCGCGATCGCCATTTGAAGAAAAAATGCAAAATCCGAAGGGCTTTAAGCCCGTCGTAATAATCCATGGATTACTTGATCCGAAATCGAATTTAAAACTTTTCATCGATACAATTAAAGAAGTAAGTTATGAGTAAGTTAAGCGATTCGGAATCAATTTTCAATTTTTATTTTTTTAATTGAAGGTTCATCCCGGTACAGAAGTTATATTTGTTGATTTGTATGCAGGAGTTAAAAGTTTTGCTCCGTTGTGGGACCAAGTAGAAAAATTCCGTGAAGCAGTGGAAGAAGTTTGTGACTTGCACCCAGAAGGTGTCCACATGATTGCTATTTCTCAAGGTATTGTAGTAATTGTATTATGAAGCTTTTCATTTGATTTTTATACTGAATTAATTTCTCATTAGGAGGAATAATTGGCAGAGGAATTATAGAATCATCCGATAGGCATAATATAAAGACATTTGTTTCAATAGTTGGTCCACAATTAGGTCAATACGGTTGTAAGTAAAAAAAAACCATTAAAGTTTAATAAAATGACGTGACATTCCAAACTTTTAGTGTCTGAAATAGATAAATGGCCTCTTTACAACGTGGTCCTGCAAAATATTTATAAGTAAGCAATGAAAATAAAATAAAAGTACATAGATATGTAAACTAACAGACTTTTCTTTGAATTTTTTTAGGTTATTTTATTCTCCAGCATTTGATTGGTTCTCAGTTGCAGAATTATGGCGTGGTATATATGCACTTAACAGCATCCTATATAAATGCTCAGATTAAATCATCATTTATTTTTTCTCAGATCCTACGCGACTGGAAGTTTACAAGAACAAAAATGTTTTTTTGCCGATTATAAATAATGAAATTCATCACGCCCGCTATGCAAGTACGACGTACTCATTTCCTTTAACTCTTATCTTCTATTTTCTAACCGTATTCCATTAAAAGATTTCAAAAAAAATTTCCTGAAAATACAGAAATTGATATTAATCGGAGGTCCGGATGACGGAATCATCACACCGTGGCAATCTAGGTATAGAAATTAATATAAATTCGATCAATTGAATTTTATTTATTTTTTTACTATTTTATTTTAGTCATTTTTCATATTTTGATGAATCTGGCAATATAGTTCCTATGGAAAATCAAGAGGTGAGTTAAATATTTTATAATAATTTGATTTTTTTGTTTAAATTATTTAATTATTATATTATTATTTTTAGATTTATAAAAATGACACGTTTGGTCTTCGAACGTTGAACGAAAGAGGTGCAATCATCAAGTACACGATTCCTAATTTAGAACACAAACTCTTTGAACGTAACATTATGGTTATGAAAGATTACGTGATACCGCATTTAGATTAATTACTTAGCAATTTTTTGCATGACTTAACAAAATTAATAAAAGTTAGCAATGACCCATTTGTTTTTGTTTACTTGGGCTTTGCTTTATTCAATAAATATATTATTTTCATAATCGTGATATACAAGTAACGGTTTTCTTATCACTTGCACAACATTTAGAAACAACAACATTTTTTTGTTTTAATACATCCAGTGTTGTATTAAAATGAGCCGTTGCTGACAATTGTTTGTTATCTGGGATGAATAATCTAATTCCATTTCTTTTAAGCGGAGAAAGAACGGTGAGCGCTGAATCTACCAGAAGCATGTCTAGTCGAGCACCCGCTTGCACAATTCCTTCGATGATTTTCAATTTTTTTCCGTCAAAAACGTGTATGTCTTCTCCTTTTATTACTAAAGTTGGTCCTGATACTTCCAGTTGTTGGTCGCTCAGAGCGAAATTTACTATGGAAGTGAAACCGATTACATAATTTGATAATTTTTGGTTAAGTGATAATTAATTACCCAGACAATTATTGCCAGTATTAAGCATCAAAACTGAGCACGTTTTGCTTAATGTTGATTCTACATTCAATCGAATGCGAACTTTATTTATAAGAGTCGACTCCAGTTTGGTAACGAGAGAACTGTCAGTCGATAAATCGTTTATGACTTCGATTCCAGGAAGTGAGCCACTACTTTTTCCATTCTGCAGTTGAAATTCGACTTTGGAACCAGTAGTGGCTAAAAGTACAGAAATTAATTATTAAAAATTTTTTGAATTTGTGCAATTACAACTTACGGCCCATGCCCGATGATTTAATTTGAGCAATTTCCACTGACTTGACGTGCAAATCATTACTTCCCAACATTGATGATTAATATAATTCTTGCAATTAAATGAATATTCTGCAAAAACAAAAATAAGAATTGTGTAAAAGAGAACACATTTTTCATTAAATAAGAAGAATAAATTGCACTTTTGGCTATTCAAATAAGAAATAAATTCTGACCTACTTCCGTAATATCTTTCAGTGCTGTATTCATTAACTTAAATATTTATTAAAAGACTGTGGAAAACTATTTTTAAAAGTCAATTGTAAACAACTGTCCAATTCAAGTCTGTTTGATTAATTTCTACATGTAGGTCAAGACGGCAGTGACCCGTAAATGACAACAACCCCAATTTTTGAAATTACTTTTAAACTCTCATTAACTCACTGTTCAATGACTTCAAATATTTATAGCTAAGAATAATTAGAATTAAATAATTGTATTATACAAAACAATTTTGAAATCAAATTTGAACACAATCTTATTTCTTTCTAAGAAATTAAGTAATTAAGGCCAGTATAAGCGTTGGTCCAATTAGATATTCATACATTTGGGCCGAATAATCATAATCTTAATACCATCTAAGTAAAAATTTTCCTTTCAACTTTAAATTCAGTGATGTAAACAATTTAAAACAGCACTTACAAAATCTTCCACACGTTCTAAGATAAGATGATCTGACATGCATCATACATGACTCTGGAAAGTTAACCAAGAAACTACACAGCGTAAACTAATCATACATAATTTCCCTCAAGCCATTTGTACGGCGTGTGTGGAATAAAATCTTGTTGGATGCAATATCAAGGTTAGTGGATCAGTGACATGCTAAGGGCGGCAACGTCGAGTAGCCAGTACATTGAGTTTTGATAGGTCAGGCTCATCCCCAGGAAGTTAGCAGCCAGACTTAAAATGGTGTTGTGTAGGAGGTAAGTGGTAATATTTTGTTCACATAACATTGAAAAAAATAATAAACTAATTCAATTGGTACAGTATCGTAAATCATGAGGGCCTAACTTAAAGTGAAACGATGAAATGCTATAAGCAATCACCTAATTCAATATGACTGTCCAGAAAGAAAAACTTTTATTTTATGCGTACTACCAGAAGTAAATAAAGCAAATACTTCTGGTACTACTGCTCTGAATAAAATATGTTTGGACACTTTTATAAAAACTTCAAAATAAGGAACAATTCCTAGATTAATTGCAACTCTTTTACTCTAAATTTGAATTTTTACTCTAAATTTGAATTTTTAAGTTAATTTTTTTCATGAAAGTTGAATCAAAAAATATTGAAATCCTCGCTGTAAAAACTTGTTTTGATTTTACAGATGCGGACTAATTAACATATTTTGGATAATTATTTTCCTTTTTATACTTCCTGGTAAACTTAAATCGTAAATTAATAATTTATTAAGTAACTCAAGTTAAGATTTTTTTGCATCATTTCTTAGGCAGTTGTCGGAGATTCAGACTTAAAGATTTATTAAATGCATCTCTGTTTACAAAGTCGAGAGCTGCATCGACAGTTACAACACAAAACCCATTTTCTCCAAGATCAAACACCCGAATAAATGAAATGTATGGAAATGGGTCATGCACAACTGAGGGATGTTTACGCGCAGGTATTTTAAATTTATAACTCATCAAAAGGTCATAAGAAATCATGTTTATACGGAAAAACATTTTTTTGTTGTAAACTACGGATCAATGACTTTGAAATTAAGGTTAAAAACTTAGTAGTACGGTAAATGGCAACTTTCAAGTTTAATAAAATTATAATTTAAGTAGATTAAAGTTGATTGGAATAACAATGTCTACTGTTGTTAAATATTCATCACTTTACTTTGTAAAAGCATATCTGCTTTGAAGAAATTGTCCTCGCTTAATTAACAAATCATAGAAACAATGTGTAAGCCTTTAATCCCCTAAGCTATTAAACTAAAGCCCAGAAAATCAGCTCTTATCGGTTAAATACCTCTTTTAAACAACATGATGGAGCTCGATTTTAGATCACTATAAAGATGAAGAATCAATAGGATATTTTCATCACGCAATATCAAAGCATTAAAGTGACAAAAGAAATAAAATTAGCTGTTGTCTTATCGTGGTAATTGTCATCATATTATTTTCAAAACATTATTTCAGCTATTACCCTGGGGATGAATATAGATCAAAAAGCAAATCCTTGTGAAGATTTTTACCAATTTGCGTGCGGAGGATACATTAAAAGAATCGCTATTCCCGAAGACAAAATAATAGTTGATACAATAGACAGAGTTCAAGGTGAATTAACAGGAAATCTAAAAGGTAAATAATTGTTTTAATACTTTCAATTTATTTTTGATTGCACAAATGCATTAATTTTTCAATATTAGCCATAATTGAAGAGCCGAAGAGTTTATCTGATGGAGATGCCATTAAAAAGTTAAGGGATATGTACAAAGCATGTTTGGACACCGGTATTGTGCATAATCATTGCTGTAACTTCTTTATATCTAACAAATATTAATTACAGGAACCATTAAACGATTAGCATTGCGACCATTGGAAGATTTATTAAGATCTTTCGGTGGTTGGCCAGTGGTAGAAGGATCCAACTGGACCAGTCAAGGGTTTAACTGGCAAAAACTTCTCTATAAATTCAAAGAAAAGGGAGTTTATTATGATTTTCTCATATCTGTCGGAGTGGCACCGGATCCAAAAGATACTGGTCAAAATATAATTCACGTAAGTGTTAAATATAACTTTCTAATTGACAAAGTTAGAAAGATATTTCTCCCTTTCTCTTAAGCTGGACCAACCACCATTTGCAATGAGTAGTCAAATAATACAGCAAAGAGAATGGGACCGGCCTCAATTAGCCGTATGGAAACTCCCAACGGCTCGAGAAAGAGTAGACAATCAAAGTAGCAAAGTTTACTCTAATGTAATGCTAAAAATGGCCTTGAGTCTTGGAGCAAATAAAATGTCAGCTCAGAAAGATTTGGAATCAGTAATGCAATTTGAAAGGGAATTAGCTCAAGTAATTACTTCACTTGAGAAACGAAAGACAAATTACTTATAAAGTTATATATTTTCCTTACAGATATCAATAATAAGAAATACCAACGTTAAGAAAAAGGGATATCTTCTTACAGATGTGCTAGGTTTGATTCAAATGGCACCTCACGTAAGCAATATTTTATATTTAAGGCAGTAAATCTAAATCCAGTTTACCTGATTGGCCAATTATCTACTTTTCTCGTCCCACCCTTAAAATAAATCCTCGATCAATTCGATATTGTCAAAGACTTTGTACCGCAAAGCTCCAGCAATTCACATAATTCTTTAGCAGAAAATTGCATTGCACCGAGTCACTTCCTAAAAGCTTGGCCTACTGGGAAATTGAACTCTGACTACAAATGTTGCCAATATCAAGCACTTGCAATTTTCTTTTGTTTTTAGATCGACTGGTTAGACTATTTCAATGAAATTGTGTCTCATCGAATCAGACGGCATGAAAGGATATTGGTAATGGCTCCCGATTATATCAAACAATTGGACAAACTTCTTGCCAGAACCGATCAGAGGTAATTATTTCGAATCAAAATTCATCAATATCATCATTGAATGAACTCTATAGGACTTTAGCTAATTATCTCATATGGCAAGCAGTTCAATCAGTTGCTCATCACTTGGGACCTCCATTTCAGGATCTTATATTCAGTTTGCATAGCTACAACACTGGTCAAATTAAGAGACAACCGAGATGGCTTGAATGTTTAGCTTATGCCAACAAAAATATGGGACTTTCAATGGGTGCTCTATACGTAAGAAAATATTTTAATCCGCAAGCAAAACAGAAGGTAATCCTTGAATAATCCTCTTTTCTCATTTAATAAACTGAATATTTTTCTCTCAGGTTCAAGAAATGGTTAGCACAATTAGAAGTGAATTTGCAGTAATTTTAAACGAAAACGATTGGATGGATATGAAAACTTTACGTAGAGCAAAAGCAAAAGTAAGTCAGCTTGAAATCGCTAAATATTAAAGTTGAACTATTGTTTTCTCGATTGCTAAAGAATTCAGCGATGGTCTACCACGTAGCTTATCCTGATGAACTATTGGAAAACAGCAAACTGGATCGCTTTTACCGCAAAGTCCGTGCCAGCTGATTAACTATTTTTATTCTTGTCAGTCAACGGTTTTTCTAATTTCCTAGTTATACGTTAATCGCCATCAACATTTTCAAAATGCGTTGCGAGCAAATAAATTTCGTCGACAGTTTCAATTAGGGCGGTTACGTAAATCAACATTTAAAGACAGGTAAGCCGTTTTCAAGCACCTAATAAAATTAAAGAGTGAATTTCTATCTAATTGTTTAAGTTGGGTCTATCACGGAGAAGTGGCCAACGTAAATGCTTTATATGGAGTTCTTGAAAATAGTATTCGTGAGTAATTCAAGTTTCAGGAAAATCCGTGAGAACTTTTTTATTTATTTATTTTTTTAAAACTTTTTCTAAGAAATCCACGCAGGAATGCTGCATGGCTGGTTTTTCGAAGCCAACAGACCACAGTATTTAAACTTCGGCAGTATTGGTGCTGTAATAGGCCATGAAATTACTCATGGTTTTGATGATCAAGGTTGTAAGACCTATAAATATCATAATTATACGCAATGTTTGTATTAAGTAACCGTTACTAATAGGAAGACAATTTGACGAAACTGGAAATTTGAAAGGATGGTGGGATCCAGTGACCGATGCGAAATTTTCTCAAAAGGCATCATGTTTTATAAAACAATATCAAAACTATTCTGTGCCCGAAGTTAATCAGAGAGTGAGTAGAGAAGGAATTCGGTCCTAATTTTACATTTACGATTTAAACTGTTTAGTTGGATGGTAAAAATACACTCGGAGAAAACATTGCAGATAACGGAGGTGTTAAAATAGCCTATAAAGTAAGCCATTTTGAAAAAACAAACATTTCACCAAAGTTCAAATTTAAATAATTTCTTAGGCTTACTTGAAATGGGCAAATAAAAACAAAAAGGAGTTAAAGCTTCCAGGCCTTAGTTTCACACCGAGACAACTATTCTGGCTTAGTTATGCAAATGTAAGTAGTACTTTGTATTCAGATTTTAATTAAAAATTAACTTTTTTTCTTCTTTTAATTAGAATTGGTGTGGGAAAATGAGACCTGAAGTATTGCGTGTTTATGTCACGAGAGGACGCCATAGTCCTAATAAAATTCGAGTAAATGGGCCATTAGCAAACTTGAACGAATTTGCCAAAGATTTCAACTGTCCTACTTATAGCGTTATGAATCCGAGAAATAAATGCGAGTTGTGGTAAATGAATTTTGAATAAATCCATGTATGGCCATCATTGTTTTTAATAAAAAAGTAAAAAAATAATATTAGTATTGCTTAACTGAATTTATGTTTCAGAACAGCATTTGAAATTTATTAAAACTTTTTTTTATTTCAATTAAAATAGAAATGATTCGAGCTGTCACGCACTAATTCATCTTATCCAGCCCATTACGGACCATTTCCGGAACGTAAATCACACATTAAAACTTTTTTGTTGCGCTCAGTTAAAATCAAAATATGAATTTAGATAAGGAAACAAAATCTTGGATTACCAAGCTCAAATTAGAAAAGTTAATTTAAACTCGAACATAATCACTCCCTACGGAGCATGCTCAAACACTTTAATTATTAAAGCCACAACAACAATCATCCAACGTGGAATAATTTTTCATTCCATGTAATTAAAGCTGCATTTGCCTTTTTCCACTTCATAAATAAATTATGAATGATGGGGGGATAAGAAAGAAATTGAGTGTGATTTTTGCGCAAAAGAGAGAAAAAATACATTTTTCCTCCGTGTGGTTATGAATACAAATTTTTATTCTGAAAATCGATCGATTTGTTGGTGAGAGAAAACATCAATTTTGATATCACAGTTATAATAAGAGTTTTAAAATCAATACCGTACGTTCTGACATTAAAAAATCAACTTGCATTTGGAACATTAATTTAATAACTGTAATCAAACAAGCATTTACGCCATTTTGTAAATATTATTAATGTAAAGCATCGCGTTTAAGTGCTATCATTGTGTTTACATTTATAACTCAAACTCTCCAGTGAACCTCCACAAACAAACTAAAACATGGACTCGTCCTCCACGCCTTCGAGCAGACATGTGTTAAATATATCACATTTTTAACTAATCATTAACCGAAAACTCTTTTTACAGCAAGCAAATAAAACTTAAATTTTTAACTTATATGTGAACTTATAAATACTCACACAAAATGCAGTCGTAAATCATAAATCTTCATTAGAATTCGGTAAATTAGGAATGACAGAAGTCAGCCATACCAGCTAGCTACCAGTTGAATATCTCCTCTAGTTGAGTCCGTCCTACGAGGTCATTAAGTCTGGATATTTTCTTTTCTCACATTTATGATTGATTGTAAAACGTTAACCGAAAAAGCAGTGAAATAAATTAGATAAAATTTTTTAAAATGGTTATCTACTTAATTTTAATTCAAATTTGCGAAAATTGCGCCCTCTGATCGTCAGTTACAACATTACTAAGAACCGCAAGTCAATTACTTTATTACTGGTCGTGACGTCACTACTCATCATTATTCGTTAATGCGAATTATTTCCTATTTTTATCATTTTTTACTTTTTTCCTCCTTTATATCATTATTTCTTATTATTTATACAAAATATTTCATTCTTGCAACAATCTCATTCTATTTTTTTTGTGATATTGAGAATGTGTAGGTGAGCTCATGTTCAAGGATAAACCAAAAATTGTATCCCAAGCATTCAATTTTAAACTTTTTAAACTTCAACTAAGTAGACGTTGAAAGCTTTCGCAGATTTTTTTTCGACATTAAATCCGCTATTGTGATCTAATTATCACTTAATAAAAAATTGTAGCAAACTCTCCATATTCCTTTCCCTTTCACAAGCATGTATTTAACCTTCACCTATCAAGTTATAACCACTTTTCCTGGTGGGGAGCCGCTTGTGTTTTAGCTTCTCTCGCCAATTCTAGTAACTGACCTCAATATTCTCCCGCGACTGCGAGCTAGAAGGTGTTTATAATTTGTTTAAGCCCACTACATAAACTTCTCAGGATGTGTAAAAGGAATTTCTGATTGACTTTTCACGATTTAGTTTTTTTTTATTACGAAATGGCGGGAGTGTTACCGATAACGCGATCTCGGACACCTGGTCGCTCTAAGAACAGGTAAGTTCTTTGTGGAAACTTTTTAAAAATAGTGTGACTAAAGGGTTTGTTGTTATTATTTAAGATAAGGTATTCCAGTTGTTCGAAAAGGAAATAACTGAAATAGGATTTATTTTTGATTTTATGCTTTAGTTTTCCTCATTATAATTTTTAAAAGATTTTAAATCTTTTTTAAAGAATGGTGATTTGGGCCCACAAGTTTTCATTACGAATATAAATGTCAATCTTTGATGTACTGCCTCAATCGTAATATTATTCCATACCACTTATTCCGCTCACTGCTTATAATGAATTAAAAGGAATTGCATGTTCGTGCAAAGAGGCCTGACCTGGATAAAGAGGCAAATATAGTGAAATGAGTAGCAAGTAACAACAATTTGAGAAAATTTGATATTTGATGTCTTACGTAAATGGAAGTTATAAATAGAAAAGTTTTCATAAAAGCTTTTTGTTTATCCAACCAGAAGAAATATTTCTTAAAATTACATTCTTTAAATTTTTTCTTTAGAAAATTTGAAATTGCTTTATTGTAGACAATTTTGCAAAAGTTTTAATATTTATTTCACAATAAAGTGCATCAATTTAAAATTCAAATCTGGAAGCATTAAGCAACGTTACATTAACATCTAATCCATACGCAAACGAGATGAATACTAAATTAAGTTTTGAACAAACAAAAATTGTTTTTTAAATTTCTGTTCTCAGGTGGTATAGTTGTCAGTGCTGTTGCATATTAACCGTGTTTTTACTCGTTCTGACGTTAATGGGCGTCGGATTGGGTAAGTTGTTTTGTACAACTCGGGCGTAATCTTTGACTTTGAACACGACACCTTTCAGGTTTGGGAATTCCAGCGCTGATACGAATGAAAGAAGGACCTGTGCTTGTCGTTGGAGAGTCAGGTTTCTATAACTTTTGTTAGTGTTATTTATAATTAAACTCTAAAGCTGATCGTTATATTTGTAGTTGAACGGATTCTGAAAAACGCGGATCAATCGCATGATCCCTGCACCAATTTCTATAATTATGCATGTGGTAATTACGGTAAAAATGGGGAATTAGATGAAAATAAGAGTAAAATCGATGTGTTTAATGATATCAACAAAAAACTTTACGAGGAAGTAGAAGGTAATAAATTTCTTTTGGAAGTATAGAGTTGGATTTAATAAAATACTTTAGGATTATTGATTGCTCCTAAAATTCGAACGGATCCTCCTTCGTATAACAAAGTTAAGGATTTCTTCGAATCGTGTATAAACCTCGGTACTTTGTATCTGATTTTTACTTTTTATTTTAATTTTTAATTCTGTTTCTAACAATCAGAGATGAGAGACCAATACGAGATGGAACCTTTGCTGACTTTACTAAACAAATTAGGCGGTTGGCCCGTAAAAGAAGGCGAAAACTGGGTAGATTTGAATGGAAATTGGATCCATTTGCTTTCTTCTCTTTATAAAAACGGAATTGTGCCAAATTTTATAATAAATGTCGACGTGACCATAGATGACTTAAAGCCAGATCAAAATATTTTGTACGTAAGTGTTTTCATTTATTTTATCTTTGGTTAATAGGAGGTTTATATTGTGACGGAAATTATTTATACCAAAATTTTAATTAATGTAAAATAGTGTGTCTTACTAGGAATTTATTTTTATATTTATCTTTTGATATTTACATGTGAAAAATGTTACAAGGTCGTTTTTTTGTAAAGAGAGGCGACAAAGATTGATTGGAATTTGGACTGATTTAAATAAATAAGCAATGACATGGAAATCAAATTGTTTGCACATTTGCACAACTGAATATTTCATGTGAATATTTACAAATAGCTACTCGGAAAAACAGATTAAAAGAAAACTAACGAGTTTTTCACTTTCAATTAAGAAGTTTTAAACATTCTCTACCTAATCCATTGCGTGATTGCGTGTTTGTAACATACAATTTAAAATTTAAAAATTATTTATGTATTTAAAAAATACTTTGCTAACGAGTTTGATGCTTCACTGCAAGTCACAAAATACTTCCGGTCACAATTGGCAAGAAATCCGAAAAATAAACATTCTGGAGACCTCCTCTTCCCAAAAAAAAAAAAAAAAGAAAAAAAAAATCTCTCCCTTGCTCGACGACAACATCCTGACATTTCACATAAACCAAACGATTTTTAAATTAAACTAATAAATCTGTAAACTTATTCTGATTGAATTAGATTACACCAGCCAATTTACCCTTGGCAATCTCGTTCCTTACTGGATCAAACGATATTTTAACTGCTTATCATCGGTTGATGATTAAAGTAGCAAAATATCTTGGTGCTGAAGCAGACGCAGCCGAAACAGAAATGACTCAAGTTTTTAATTTTGAAAAAAAATTTGCTGAGGTAAGATACTTGAAATCATTAATCTTTTACCGACCCAACTCTTCTTTAATATTTATCTTGGATTTATCCTTGAAATGAAACATTCTTCTCTACAGCTATTCGTTAATATAAAATTAATATTCAACTTGGTTTTGATATTTATTTCATTACCTTCTAGACATTGCTTAACTCAGAAGAAGGTATGATAAAGAAAACAGTAAACGAAATAGAAGCCATGTTACCAGATGTAAAAAAAACTATTATTAACAAGCAATAATTAGGCAGTAAAATATAAAATGTTTTGCAGCTACATCTTTTAGAATTTTTCCATGCTATATTGCCATATAAAGTAGACGGACACGAACCCATCTCGACCAAATGTACTCAGTACTTACGAAAAATCAATAATTTAATATCGCGAACTGACATGAGGCAAGTATTGGATTATGCTCAAGCCAAAACTCATTATTTTGAGGGAAAAAAATGAAAAAATAAAAGTTGATATGAATTTATTCCGTTTCATTTACATAAAATTGATTTTTTAAATTTTTTTAAAATTTAGGACTTTAACTAATTATGTCATGTGGAAAATAATTGCGGTCAGCCTACAATTTCTAGATAACAAATCGATCAACTTGTATAATGAATTTCATGAAAAAATTGGAGAAAAACCTCAAGATCATAAAACAAAATGTGTTGAAGATACACAATACTTTTTACCCAACGGTGTGAGTTTGATGTATGTTAAGAAATACGTGAATGATGATCTTAAAAAAACTGTAAGATTACAATTCAAATTTAAAACGTAAGATAAAACGTTATTTATTAGGTCACAAATTTTGCGAACGATATAAAAGAAGAATTTTTGTCAGAAACTGAGAAAATGAAGTGGTTGGATAACAAAACGAGAGAAATCGCAGTTGCCAAGGTAAACAGTGTAAATATAATTAAATTTGCTTAAATTTTAATTAATTATTTATATGTAGGCATATCAAACACAATTTTATGTTGCGTACCCGGAAGAATATTTAAATAAGAATTCAGTTGAAGATTTATACAAGGACGTAAGTCAATAAGCGAGATAACGTAATTGGATGTTTTTTATGCGTCATTTTCAGCTTACTGTGTCAATTGACACATTTTTTCAAAATGTGATGACAGTAAAATTAATGGAATACGATAGAATTCTCTGGACGCTGAGACGGCCTGTTAAATCAACTCTGTAAATACATTTATATATTCTTAAAATGTCATTTGTTATTAAATTAACATCACGCCATGTTACAGTTGGGATATTTACACAGACGTTTTGTTTAAAAAAGCGAGGAATAATTTTAAAACAAATACTATAGGTTAGAAATTTAATTTATAAAAGTTAAATTTTATATTTCTCATTTTTTCGTTTTCAAATTAAATTAGAAATTTTCGTGAATGACTTGGAACTGATGTATTATGACAAAAAGGGACCGCCTGCTTTCAATTTTGGTGCCCTTGGGAGCGTAATTGCACACGAATTGTTTCACAGTATTGATAAAAAAGGTAATTTAAGTAAAAATTGTCCAATTCATAAAGTCAAATAATGATGAATTACTGTAACGTCATTTTTTTCTAGCCAATAGATATGATTTAAATAAAACACTCAACAGTTGGTGGAGTCAGGAAACAACTGAGAATTTCGTTGAAATATCTGAATGTTTTATTAAAAAATATGACGGTTTTCTAGGCGCACAGGTGTGTACTACACGTAAACAAACAGTATCAATTTAGTGATTAATTGTTTTAATAATCTATTGTTTGTAGGAAAGAGGGTTAGACACATTAGCAGAAAACATGGCAGATTTTGTGGGAGTTCGTACGGCTTACAAAGTATACTTTTACCGTAAAAAAATTTTTTTTAGATGCAATAGTATGAGCGGATATTTCAGGCATTTCGAAGGCATTTGGACCAAAAAGGTGGAGCTCAACGTTTACCGAAACAATATCCATGGACCGAAGAAAAGTTGTTTTGGCTAAGTTATGCTAATGTAAGTCATTACAATCTCAAATGAAAATATGAATCTAATTTATCACTTCTTTAGTTATTTTGTAGTGCTAGTCCTCGCGCGTATACTTCAGTAATTCACAGCCCAGTAGTATTCAGGTACAATACTTTATTCTTTTTTTTTAAAAAAAGTCAAATAATATCTTGATTAAAGTAATTTTTAAATTAATTTAATTGGATGATTTCTTTTTTCAGAGTAAATGGTCCTCTTTCTTCATTACCTCAGTTCGCTCATGATTTCGATTGTAATATTAATTCAGAAATGGCTATGAAAAACTTGCGGTGTAAAGTGTAACTGTAAATCGATATTATTTTCAAGAGCCATGAAATATTTATTTATAAAACAAAAAAAATTAAAAAAGCCGTAGTACTTATTTAAAGGAAGTTTTAGACTGATTTTATAAGAGAATATAATTTTATATAATCGAGATATTAAACACGGTGTTTTGTAAAATAATTCTAATAAAATAATTTTTTTTCTTAAAATTCTTTTCCTCTTTTTCTTTCTTTTCCTCTTTAAAATTTTTCATGTGTGCTTCCATCACGAATTGTATGGCCACTTCTTAAATTTTTAACATTAATGTGTATAATTCATAAAATATTCACAACATACGAAATAAAGACGTGTGAGGGTCTAATGTTTTATTTTGATGGTCAGTTTAGTATCGCACATCTTCATGAATTACGTATTTAACTAGTGAAAATCTTCAAATATAACTGAAAATTGCCATAATTTACGCCAAATCTTGTGAGTAATTTACTAATTCGACCAAAGATGTAGCAAATTTCCTCTAACGGAGATTAGATCCATACATTGTACTGCAATATGTAATTGTATATGCGTGATCCTAGAGCGAGCTCATTAAATTTTTCCTGACATAACGAGTGAGTTACACTTCCGTGCAGCATTGTTTAAACAAGCACATCTCTTTATTACCATAATTTAAAAATTATCGCTTCGTTATATTCCGGTGCGAGATAAAATCTATAAAATTGTACAAATTCACTTCTAGTCTTTATTTTCTAAAAATAAGTTTTTAAATTTTACAAAATTATTTTCAAGTTTTCTAATCTAAAATGCGTTGCTGATACTCGTGTTCTCGAAAAATATGAGGTGTTGACTCACTCTTGCGCATCCCAAACAAGGAAGGCGCCACCCCCTTTACATTAGAGGTGCCTGCAAGACGGATACAACGGGAAATAACCCTATTTTCAATTGAAAAACGATATGGAAATGTAAATAAAAATTACAAACACAAAAACATCTGTACATCCTCAAATCCAACATTATAAAAAAAAAAAAAATTTAAAAAAAACGAAAGGATCGAGTTTCAGCTTTTCAACTGAATTTTATAACATTTTATAAATTAAAAGCTTAAAAAACCTGTTAATAACAACATAAGCATATTCTTTACGTAATAAATAAATGAAATAGAGGCGCAATTGTGGCATGACAAGCAATTCAAAACTGAGCATGCGTAGCAAATGTTCAGCCAGGTAAGTGAAATTTGAAAACAAGACGCACACCGCAAAGTGGAAGAGACCATGGCAAAAGCACAGGATGCTGCTAGTGCTAGTCGCGCCAGAAAATGTTACAATTTTATGCGCCAATTTCGAGAAGAAGAGAGTCGTGAACTCAAGAAACTGACAGCCAATCAATTCATGGAAGTGTGGAGCCACTATGACAGTGACGGTAAGGCAAAAATTCAATAGGTCTGTATGGACTTGGATTGATTTCGTGCTTTCTTCAAGGAAATGGCTTCATTGAGGGTAAGGAACTGGATAGCTTCCTCCGAGAATTTGTTTCTAGTGTCAACTCGGCCGATCTTGGACCAGAGGTAAGAATTAATAGCATTATTTTCATTCATTTTTGACTTCTAGCATTTTAAAAATGATTTTACGTGATGAATACAAAACGTGTGTTTCAAAGCTAAAAATCGATACGCGAGATACAAAAATCTTGTAAATTACCGTATTATAAAACACAATCATCTTTAACTAAGAGAAACCACACAAATCAATACCTAAGTAGTATTAAGTAGTTTGAAAATTAGTTTCACGTGCGGCTGAGTGTAAATTACATGTTTAAATTAACACCGAGTAAATCAGTTGTGTCAGCCAGCTATGAGAAGGTTTACTAATTATAGTAAAATCTTGAAGGAGCACTTCACCAAATAAACGATTCAAATAAATCTAACAAATAAATTTAATTAGTTTCCAACTTAAAATTAAAAGCAATAAATCACGATTTGGCAACAATGTTACAATACGGCTAATTTTCTACATTGTTGATATTTTAAAATCAATACTCACATTTTTTGGCTCAGTTCCAATTATTGACAGAAATTATTGCCCATAAACAATAGCCATGACAAACAGGAAGAGCTAGTTCTTTTAATTGCGATCCATAACTCGGAATAAATTACAATATCTCATAAAAATATTCTCAAAATGTGAAACGAACCAAGAATAATCAATACCGAATGCATCCCTTATTGCGAATTGCTTTATCAGTTGTAGTTCCCTGGACGGAAATGTGATCAATATCATTGATGCGGGGGAAAAAATTTCATGCATCTGTATGATCAATTCAATCTCATATCTAATAATTACAATGTAATATTTATGTGGGCTCAACACACTGTACGGTTTCGTGCAGAAATTAAACTGTTCTGCGACTGTGCAGAAAAGAAAGATTGTTTTTGTTTACAATACAATTTCGTTGTAAATTGGATCATGGCACTTACAGGTCATTATTCTTTCAAGTGTCCTTAAGTGTAATAGCTGTTTTGTACAAAAATTTAAAAATGTGTCCACTATTCATACTCAGGTTCACAAAAGCCTGAAAGCAAATTAAGCTGTTCTATTATTGATACCTCTTGGTCCACTTTAAAGCTGTAACATGAACACATAAATTTTATATTTTTCTCTAACGAGACAAATAACGTTTTAATCAATACTTACTGCACTTAAAACTGTTTTTTACTTGTTTTCTTTTATTTAATTATTTATATCTTTTATTTAGATTTTTTTGCTCTTAGAAAATTAATTTATTCATTTCATATTTAAATAATTCCGCCTTTTTGACAGAAGATTAGCCAAACCGCACATTTGAATTTAATTAGAAACTCATGATTGATAGAAATTACAATTAAATTAGTTTTTATATTGGTATTATTGTTAATAAAATGAATTTCTGCAGGCAGTTTCGGACACAATGTTGGCAGAGTTGAAAAAGAGCTTCATGGAAGCCTATGATGATAACCGAGATGGAAAAATTGAGATTAGAGAAGTATATTGCAGCTGCAATAATCACGTAGTGAAATTTACATGTGTGGTTTCTTTACTGCAGTTGGCACAGTTGTTACCAATGGAGGAAAATTTTTTATTGCTTTTTAGGTTTGATAATCCTCTAGATTCCAGTGTTGAGTTTATGAAGGTAATTCAATTTTAAATTATGTTTTGTAATTCCCATTCAACTTTTATGAAATTTTGCTCGAAGTAAAGCCTCGAGTGAACTTTTATTTCCAACAGCTCACATCATTGAAAGACAATAGTAATTTAAAAGTTAATTAACCACTTACTTTAAACGCTCACGTAACCATACACTTGAAGGCAAAGCTCTTTTAGGGCAATAAAATCAATATTTTCTTTTCTGATCCCACAAAAAAGATCAGAAAAGCCAATGCTTTGAAAGATGTACTTTCAAGGGATTGTAGGATATTCGATTGAGAAATTATTGTTTACTTCTTGTCTCGTATTGAGTTTATGATAAAAATTGTGAAACCTCGAGTTAAATTTACCTTTTGATTTTAATATTTAAATTGAATAAATTTTATTCCATTTATTTTCATTTCTTGATTCAAAATAAATGAAAATATAATTCAACCAACATTTGAAAAGTTGTAAATTATTTACACAAAGTGAGATTTCATAAAGTTTTCATTCGCATAAGAACTAAACTTTAATATCTGAATATACTTCCGCATTACTGCCAAAACTGAAGAAAGTCTAATGGATTGACCATTAATTTTTCAGATATGGAGAGTCTATGATAGAGATACTAGTGGTTATATTGAAGCAGATGAATTGAAGGTAAACACCAAATTTAAAAGTGACTCTAAATTGTACTTTCGGTTTAATAAGAAAAAAAAACAATAGCAGCTGCTTCTATATTTAAAAACAGAATTTTCTGACTGATCTACTCAAAGAGGCAAATAAAGAAACAGAAGTTTCAGAGGATAAACTAATAGAATACACCGACAGCTTGGTAGGAGAATCTTCAAATATTTATAAATTTAACTTAATTATTATGATTATTAATTGCAGCTGACAATTTTTGATTCAAATAAAGATGGAAGATTGCAATTAAGCGAGATGGCGAAGTAAATTTCTTTTTTTAAATTATAATAATTAAATATTAATTTGAAATTTAATTAGACTGCTACCAGTGAAGGAAAACTTTTTGTGCAGATCTATATTTAAGGTTGGTGGAAAGCTAGAAATTAATTTATTTCTTATTTTATTTGTTTTTCACGAGTTAAAGAGTAGAAAAATATATCTTCTTTTATCTTAATGCAACAGCGCTCCAAACTCTGCAAAGCTTGACACTTTTTATCCCCTAATACACACGAAAATAAATCTTCGGGATTGAAGTTGCAGTATAAGACTTTTATATGCCTAAAATCTAGGTAGTAAGGGCTGAAGCGCAAGGGTTTAATCTTTTCTATTTCGTGTGAAAATATTAAGCTACCTTTAATAAGAGATATTTGTTTTTTCTTAGAAAAATCAAATTTCAACAGTTTCCAGCGAAATTCCATTAATGGATTAAATGGATTCTGTTAAACAAATGAAGTTTTAAACAGGAGAAAATTATAGTTAATTTTAATACACAAAGCCCCTAGCCAATCTCACAAGTTCTGTGCTTTAAATGAATTGAAATTCACTTACCTTAATTAGTTTTTAATCCTTAGAAATAATTTTACGAAATTTTCTGCAGGGAGCCAGCAAATTAACTAAGAATGACATCGAAAGAGTGTTTGCTCTATATGACCGGGTAAGTTTCACCTATAATGAGAATAATTCTGTACAATAATCATGAAATTCTCTTTAAAAGGACAAAAATGGAACAATTGAAAATGAAGAATTAACGGGTTTCCTCAAAGACTTATTGGAACTAGTCAAAAAGGTATAATTAATAAACATAACTTAAACTAGTCTTCTTCACATGCACAAATTTTTATTATTATTATCACATTTTAATCCGATTTTCTAGACACCCAATGTATCTGAATGTGAACACTATTTAGTTTATTTTAATCTTTTAATTTTCAATTTACTTTATGTATATCACATCATATTTTTTCACTAGCTCAATCATCCTTGGTTTGATAATTTTTTGAAAATTTTACACTCAAACAGGTCCGAAACTTAGCTATGCCAAAGGCACAATAAATTTTTTTGCAATTTCTGTTTTCGTGAAAAATTTCCAAAAAATTATCATCAATTTAGTCATGATATTATTTCTGATAATAAACACAAAATTATTCCTTTATTTTTTTGGGAAATGTATACAAAATCTTTTTTTTTAAAATAAAAATAAAAAAAGGGAAGAAATAAAGAAACAAATAAAAACAAAAATAAAAAGAAGACAGTTCTTCAAATCCGGACAATTCAATAAAAACATAAACCCGTGCAAGCAATTTTCATCGCTCAATAGCCATTGAATCCCAACTCCTTATATTCCAGCAAGAAAAAAATTGATTTTTTTTATTTTTTATGGAATCCATGGAATTTGTTCATTCAGCACAAATGACCGAACATTAATACAATGTCCTAATTCTAGAGGTTTCTTCCTGGTCATTTTTCATTAAAGCTGATAGGAGTTTGAGAATGGTAGAAAATTTTCCTCCCCAAACTTTAAAACTTGAACTAAAAGTAATTCACACACATGAATGCAAAATATTTTTTTCCATTACAGGACTACGATGCAGACGACTTGGTTGATTTTCACGACACCATCATGCGCGGTTGTGATACAAACCATGACGGAAAAATTAACAAAGCAGAACTGACTATGATTTTATTGGCTCTTGGACAACAAGGACCAGGGGATATGGCTTAAGAACGCGCAGATTAATCTGTGTTAAGAAGCCATTTGACAGCATTGTGGCTCATACACGGACAATGGTGCTATGTTAATATTTCCCTTTTCTTTCATTTATTATATAAATCCCAAAAAAATTGTAATTCACTTCTGAGTTTCCCATTTACAATTTTTATAATTTGCACATGAAATTATTGTAGAACAACAGTGTACACGCAATTAATAATTATACAAAAATCAATTTTTAAGTTTTTAAAAGAGTTTGTGGAAAACAAAATTTATGTCTTGTAACTTATAAAATACAGTTTTGTTCTTCGCAAACTCTGTAAATACCATTAAGCATGTATGTAAGTACCATTCTTGGTATTACTATTTCAAAGTGTATCAGGCTTAATCTAGCCTGCATTCCGATTATTCTTGTTTGTGCAGTAATAATACTGTTTAAAGTTTGGAGTCAAGCTTACACTATGTTAAATTAAGACTCAATATACTTTGGGTTGTTTGTAAATCCTCTTACCTTTGAAATATTAATACCGTAAACTTTTGTTGGATTGTTTTGATCGTGCCAGAATTTTGTATCGCCCTGGCGGCAGGAGTTGGAATTAATATTTTTCAACTTTAAAAATAATTTAAAAATTAAGGCAAATATAAATATAAGCATATATAATCATGATTGTAGCAGGCAATAAATTATTAATTTTGTTATTTGTATTTCACTTTTATTTTCTGAAATTATTTGATTGGAATTTCGACCTAAAAAGCTAAAAAGCCTCGTAAAAGGTAACTTATGGTCAAGTCCCATTTACTTCTAACGGGGGTAAATTAGTCAAGCGGTATTTCCTCATCCGCTGGGCGTGAGAGTAAACTTCACTTCAGGTGGCTGCGAAGAGTTCCAGGTGAAATCCTCTCGAGTATGGTATGTTTTTATAACCTTTCTTTGTTATCAGCCATAAATTAATTCATAAAGTCATTTTCAGGCACTGTATTTTAAGGAACAAGACATAGATGGTGAGTTACAAGCTCAGAAAGTAAAATTTGAAAACAAAATAAAGTCTAAATACGAAAATAGGAGAAAATTATAATTGACACTATTTTATATTTCAAATATATTTGATACTTTATATATATATTATTAATTTATTTTGTAATACTTTTTTTTTTTTTTTTTTTGCAGAATTCAGAGAATGTTTTTATCTTTACGCAAGAAATGGACAAATACGAACGTTGGATGAATTAAAAACTATTTTACGTTCTCTTGGATTAAGTCCAACAGTGACAGAGTTAAACAAGTATTTTAAAGATAAAAGTAAAATTAATCTGTACATTTTTAAGTTGCTATGGAATTTCTGATTTCAAGTTTTTATTTATTTATAGATGGAAAATTATCATTTGCTGATTTCTTGGACATTATGCACAAGCATACAAGAATAGAGAATATCCCAAAAGAAATTTTGGATGCATTTAAAGCATATGATGTTTCTGGAAAAGGAATCATATCAGCACGAGAACTTAAACGCATTCTCTCCACATGGGGCGAGAAAATGTCTCCTAGAGAAGGTTAACTCTCAAATTATCTATTTCACTTTCAAAATTATGCAAGAGGATGTTCTTGAATTTAATTATTAAAGTTTAATTTCAAACATCTTGTTAAATTTTATAAAGCGAGATTTAAAGAAAAAGAAATGTACACAAATGAAGTTCTATTCTAAGCTAGATTAATCCGAGATTAAAATCTCTGTGCCCATTACACCAATCTCAGTTAGAGCCTGCCTTAGATTACTGCAAAAGTATAGGATAAACTACGATTAACTGAAGTTGTTATTCCATTATTTACTAACAATTGTAAGCATGTTAATAGTCCTACAAGTTTCATCTTAAAGTTGTACATTTGTAATAAGTCCAGCTTAATCAGATTCTGAAGTTAATAACTAAAATTCACAATTTTTTTATTTTTATTGATGGCATCTTTATTTTCAGTTGACCAAATATTTCGCGAAGCAAATATAAGTCCGCAGGGTTCGATTCGGTTTGAAGATTTTGTGCGTGTAGTGACTGCACCAATTCCAGATTATTATTAATCAATTGTGAATTGGTTATAAGAGCCAAGCTCATAAGCTAAGTTATATTATTTTTGATATATTTTCAAAATTAATTCTTCGATCTACGTAAACACAGGAAAAGAAATGAAAGAAACTTAAGCAATCATCAAATTGCAATTGAAATAAAATAGCAATTTCAATGGTCTATAAGAATTGAGTATAGAGAATATATTCCACTTTAAAAAATGAAATTATGTTTAAATTATTTTAAGTGATATTGTGGAATAAACTTTTGCTTTATTTGATTAAAAATTTTGTAAATTGTTTGTAATTTCAACTTACAACTCACTTATACGTTTAGAATCAACTTAAAAATTTATTCAAAAATATTTTAGTAAATTCAAGTTGTGTTTTAGCTTTACGTAATGCTCCAATAAACTTGCAAATAACTTTCAGATTGTTTCAATAATATGACTTGTTATTTTATTTATTTTTTAACAGATACTGTATATCAAAACAAATCTAGAAATAAATTTCAAGTTAGTTTTTCATTTCTTAAATATCAAGTCATCGATTTTCCTTTCATTTAGCACCATTTCTTAATGTTAGTTTCAGTTAAAATCTACTGATTTTCTATTGATTTGGTTACAGATTTTTGGCTAAATTGTATTTTTTAAAATTCAATATTATTGAAAATGCACACACTTGATTCAGCTTAGTTTGGATGCTATTTAATCGGGACAGCTGTTTATTTGGGACAAATCTCAAGGAACGATATTTCCTTTGACTCATTGAAAAACAGCATAAATGTTCCAGTTCCAATGTGTCCTAATTAAGTTGAATTCATTGTATTTTGATTCATAGATTTATTAATTTTAAAAGAAAACATTTATAAAGTGTGCCCTGATCAAACATTTATAGCAAGCAAGAAGAAAGTTAAACACTTAAGAAATCTAAGTCCCACTTCCCATTTTCCAACATGTGCTATAATAAGTACAAGTTGATTTGCCACATTCTTGCAAGGAAAGAAGGAGCTGAGACAGGAAATCTGGCTTAAAGTAATAGTTGCTTGTAGACTGTTTAAATTCGACTTTTATCCCATAATCCCAGGCTCGTCCAGTATTTCTTTGAACCTTATCTTTAACCTTAACTACCTTAACTCAGATCTACTCTTCACCCAAAGAATGTACTCTTTCGTCAGCAGCCTTGTTATAAATTATTGACAATAGATGTCGCGGCAAATCAAAACAACAAGCAAATATCAGGGGAATTATCTTTGATATTATTCTACGTCACGGGGAATTCCCATTTAATGTATTAATAGTATTTCCTTATCGAAATCCAATAACATCAGAAAACGCAAAAAATGATGTCTCGCCTGATTTCCCTCTAGAAAGGAAACTAAGATTTCAAAAAAGTTCTCGAGGAGCTAATAAATTATACACACCATTGCTTAATTACCATTTTCAGTTTTTCCTCTGAAGTAACAACAGGGAGGAAGAACAAACTCGGAAAGCGACGCTCTGGCCTAAAAGTGGGTCAGCGTCTGCTTTTTTAAATGTAGCCTCTAAACAAGGATTTGCATTTACCAGGCGGGTTAAATCCCAGTTCCTAGAACTGAGCTAATGACATGAATTACGTATGTTTGCAGAGTGATGTTTTATTCGTTCTTAAATTTCAGTCACCGGATGCCGGCTCCGTCAGTAGAAAAAAAAATTTCATACCGCAACCGCGAAGTAAATGAGTTGTGAATTTGAGGTACCACCTAGAATACTGGATGATTACCAAGAGTGAAACATATACCAAAAACTCTCAATTCTTCTACACAAGTCTTTGAAACCATGACTGAGTTAGCTAATAGCAAATCACATAAAGGTAAGAAATGACACATTATTATTTCATCAGCATAACGGGCTATTTTAGTCGTCCTTGCTTTAAATATAACTTAAATAGACTGGGAATTGATTCACAAACAAAATGATTTCGGGTTCTATTGAAAGCTATTAAAATTTTTACGGTTTTGAATGGAATTTTTACTTTTATTATGACATTAAGTGACATCAGTTTGTGAACGGTCTCTGGGAAAAATGTTCTCTTAGGACTGGGTGTAGGGGAAACAGCCCGTTGCTCAGCAACCAGCATGCGCACAAACACGCCAAACTTAGCGATTTGTTGGCTCCACTCAGGAAGGTTTGTTATTTCGCGTGAGAAAGTGAAGCCAACATTTGCCACGTGACACGTTATCTCAAATTTATTTCTTGTTGTCATGACAGAAGTTACGAACCAAGTGTAAGTACTGTGTTAAGTAGTTTAATTTGGAGTAGGAGGAAGGATTGATTGAATTTAACAAACAAAATTTAAAATATAAAACGAACCTTACTTTTTATAACAATTATAAAAGTTTTTCTTTTCTTTCTTATTCTTTTCAATCAGAAGAATTAAAAACCATCCAATTATTAAAAATGTTTTCACTGCAACACCACATTTCTTTTAATAATAGCCTTCAATGCAGTTGTTTTGAAAACGCCCGAACAAGTGTGTCAGAGTCAAGGTCTTTGTGAATCACAATGATCCAAAAACACTATAGATAAAGTAAATACCAAAATTCATGAATTTTTTAAATACACAAAATAAAACAGCTGACTCTACTGTAAATCAATTTACTGTTTGTTTATTTTCAACAATTGTTATTACTGCAATGCGCACAGTTTAAAACAAGGAAACAGATGGAGTTGTCCTGCACTTTCTGTTGAACCTTAAAATATAACTGAATCTTTCTTTTCTATTGTATTCTTTTACGCAGCACTGAGTTATGTAAGTTCAACAGACAATGAGTTGTAAAGGTACGATTTAGGTTATATATTTCCGTATTTTTACTTTAATTTTTAATGCATGATATCTAACTATAAAAAAAATTGTTAACATTTTGTAATGAAATTGATTAGTAAAAGCCTCCACGCGTTACATCATCACTGCCGATTAAACTAATGACAATCGAGGCAAATTGGTTTCGATTCTGCCAAAATATGCGAATTGAAATTTCTTTCTGATTTCTTTATATTGAAGGGGCACATAGTAGAGTTTGAATTCAGCCAAAGTTCGTTCAAGTCAATTACAAGAATGAAAATTGACCACAATCATGTTCATTAACTCATTGTGCGAATTCAGGATGAGCAGCCAAATGCAAACAAGAGCGCAATGAATTGAAAGATGGTCATACTGTAACGTTTTTTGCGCATTAGATTTTGACGGGCCATTTAACTTTCCTTTAACTCTGAGCAGTTTAGCTCTGTTGTTGTGAAAAATGGGTAAAAAACCTAATGAGGATAAAAAGCGTAAGTAAACAGCGTTAATATTATCTTAATTATTTATTTGAAATATTGCCGTTTCAAAGTGATTGAGAGAGAAATGCATTCCTCAACCACTTCAAAATCAGCTAAGAAAAAAACTTGCAGGTAGATTGTAGGTCAATATTAACTTAATCACTTTTGATAACATCAGTCGTTTCACGTAATACTCGCATATTAAGATTGACCAATTACAACTAATTGCATCATACACGTTAACTTGTGATGCAATTTTAACAACTTATATTTATTTTCGATGGAAATAAGATACATTTTGTTTATTTGAGTTTATTTGCTGCGATGGTTGACGAAATAATTATTGGTAAGTGATTAAATAGGAACATAAATTATAATACGAACTGCTTGGCAGGATAAAACACTACCAACAAAACACTACTTACTACACTACACGCGTTATCGCTATCCTTAATCAGTTATCTTGGTAGCTGAACAGTAAAATATGAAAAATTGTGATCGCATTAATTTTGTGTTTAATTAGGTGTAAAAGTAAGTTTTTTGGTATTTTGTGTTATCTTAATTAGAATCTCAGAAAATATAAATTTCTGCTGAGATAAATTTTGATTAATTCAATTAGGTGTCTATTTACATCATTTTAAAATGTTAAAGAGTTTTTTTTTTCTTTACAGGTAAACTTTATAGGAAAATTATTCCAGCTAAAGATGAGACTGCGTTGGACAACGAAAAGGACACTGAAGATAAAAAGAAAGAAGAAGAAGAAGTTGAAGATGAAACCAAGTAGGGATATCAAAACTCATGTTTTTTACTCAATTTATTTTTAAAACATTTTTCTTGTCAGAAAAAAGAAGGACGATTCGCCCCCAGTACCATTCCATAAATTGGTAACTAACTTCATTTTATTTTGGCCACAGAAAAATTACTCACTTTGGGCTATGATTAATTACAGTTCCAATTTGCTACTCCTTATGAAAACGTGATGATAGTGATTGGATGCTTAATGGCTATAGTATCAGGTCTAGGAATGCCTGTTCTCGTTATACTTTTTGGTAATGTTACGAATGCGTTCGTTTACAATGCGATGGCAGCAGCTGTAAAACAACAAAATTTGACTGCAATGAACACAAGTGCAATTCCATTATTAAACTCCACTGAATCGTCATTCAACTTATCTGCAGAAATAAATTTTACTCTTTCATCGACATCAATGTCACCAACACCACCCGCAAAGTAAGATTTGAATTAATTTAAGACCCACTATCTACATATCTAGAATTAATGGAGCAAAAATGTTATTGCATACTAACAAATTTTGAGACAATACGTTTTGTTTTGCAGATTTCACGCGGATGTACCTCCAAATTTCAAACACATGGATTTCTTGGAAGAGGTTCAGAACTTTGGTGTCTACACTTGCATTTTAGGCATAGTTCAATTAATAGCTAGTTACTTTATGGTTGTGTGTTTGAATACTGCTGCTGATAGGCAGATATTTCGTATTAGAATTTTATTTTTGAAGTCGGTTTTACGGCAAGAGATTGCTTGGTACGATGAGCAACCAATAGGAGAATTTTCGAGCAGATCCATTGCGTAAGAAGTATCATTGAAATTTTAAGTGCCGTATTTTATTTTGTTGCTATTTAAATTAGGGATCTGAATAAGCTCCAAGACGGTATTGGAGAAAAATTAGGAATGTTTATATTTTTTATGGCGAATTTTGTGGTTGACATGATCATTGCCTTTGCGTATGGATGGAAACTTACGTTAGTTATTTTATCTGCTATGCCATTGTTAACTATTGCCACTGCTGCCTTTATGAAAGTAAGATTAAATTTTCATCTGTTAAAATTTTTTTCTAATGCATTATGTATATTTAGATTCAAGGTACAATGACCAACGACGAACTTGCAGCTTACTCTAAGGCTGGAACTGTGGCAGAAGAAGTTTTTCAGTCAGTCAAAACTGTATTTGCATTCAATGGCGAAGATAAAGAAACTGAACGGTGAGATTCTGTTTTATTAGGTAGAAATTTATTAAGGGGGAAAGTAGCAAAAAATTCTATAATGAGCAGATGAAAAATGATCTTATTATTCTGCAATAGCACACACTGCTTATTCTATATGCTAACAATATTCAAGGACCAATTATAGTGCTATTGTTATATTGCTATCCCGCTTAGCAAATATCCCACTATTTCCATCACAAACTTTTCAATGTCAATTTCTGTCAACTATGCAGATCGAGGATACTTTAGAGCAGACAACTTTCTACTTCAGTGGAGGGTTTAGCTTTCCAAGGACCCTAAACTAATAAAGTAGGGCCACTTTTTTCAGGAGTTTGATGAACATTTACGAGTTGGTGCTGACACGGCTCAATCAGTTTTTCTTTCTGCGTAGTAAGGCCCTTTTCTAAGAGCTGTATCCTTATGTGAGGCTTTTATACTTGTATTAGAGGGCCACAGATGGGCCGCTCGATAATTGGGACCCTAAACGATTGTTTAGTCCGTTTAAAAGTAAATCCACCTCTGCTCTACTTAGGATCGGTTTATGGACATAGTCATTTAATACTCTATAACAGCGATGTCCAATACTTTTTCTGAATTCGTCACAAAAGTGGCGAATGCCACACCACTTTCGCCTTTTTTATTGGGGAAAAAATTGGAATGATTGAATTTTTCAAATGAGTATTTTATAATTGGATAAAAGAATATATAATTGAATTTCAAAAATTTGACAAGATGTCGCTTCGCCACATGCTGGTGATCATTTCGCCACGTGTGGCGAGTGGCGAGTATATTGGACACCACTGCTCTATAATGTAAAAATCACTCTCCTGATCAGATGACAGTTCTCTTTTGACCAGTCAGAGGATATTTTATTGTAGAAGGGGAACGTTCCTTTCTTTAGATGATTTCCTTAGCAAATACCCTTTGTCGATGTTTTGATCATTAGTTTTTCACTCTGCCAATGCCATAAATTAAAATATAAGACTAAGCGATAACATCTCTCGAAAGTTATTTCGATAGAAATTTGGTAACATGAAAATATGATTTTTAAGGAAAAATTTTTCAATTGACTTCAACTTTAATTCAGATAATTTGGATAACTTTTGAAATGATGTCTGGCTTGAGAGGAAGACGCTCTCAATAGACCACCCTCTGGGCTTCTCTCAACATCAGACAGTTTCTTTGATTCCGCCTGTGTTCAATCTATTGAGCATTAACTGTTTCGTTTGCTGTAACAAGGACATGCTCAACTTCATTCTATTTTTGCAGGATTTGTGTCTTTTAAGTTTTACACTAATAAAATTGGAGGCAATTTAAACCTATCTCTAGTTAAAACTCTTAATTAGACATTTATTTTATACTGGTTCTTGCAAAAGCTAGCAAATTGCATAATTTTGCAATCAATTATGTAAGGGATAAGTTTAGAAAATTTCTACTATGGCATTTAAAGAATGAAGAATTCATTCCAATTTATTAACATCACTTAATTATTTACCGTCGTTGTAATTTATTACTCTAATAATAATGCATTTTACTATTGCTCTCTGGTCTTTTATTACCATACAATGGTTTGTTCACTTTAAATATTAATTTTTAACGGCTTTTCCAACAGATTTGAAAAAAATTTAATTTTCGCTCAAAAAGCTGCTATAAAACGAGGTTTAGTGACTGGACTGGGTACTGGAGTTACTTGGTGCATTACTTACGGCAGTTTCTCTTTGGCATTTTGGTACGGAGTAAAATTATTTTTTGACAGTCACAAAGAAGGCACTTACGAATACGATGCCAGTACAATTATAATAGTGAGTGAAATTATTAATGGCCTAGGAGACACCAGATAATTAATTATGTTGTAAATAGGTTTTCTTTTCTGCACTCATGGGTGCAATGATGGTTGGCCAAGGAAGCCCATTTTTAGAAGCCATTAACGTTGCTCGAATAGGAGCAGCTACTGTTTTTAAAGTTATTCACAGAGTAAGTTATGATTTAAGTTTATTTTGACAGCGAATAATCTGGTCTGATTATTAAATAGGTGCCTACAATCGACAGTAGTTCCATACAAGGAGATAGGCCTCCTTGTCTTATTGGAGATATTCATTTTAAAGATCTTCACTTTAATTACCCTAGCCGATCGGAAGTAAATATTTTAAACGGATTAGATTTTAAAATATCAAGTGGTCAAACTGTTGCCTTAGTTGGTAAAAGTGGATGTGGAAAAAGTACTCTGATTCAGTTAATACAACGAATGTACGACGTTAATGAGGGTGCAGTAAGTAATTTTGATTAAAAGTTTTCGTTTTCTTGCACGTTTATACTGTTTCTGCTTTGCAGGTTAAAATTGATGGTAAAGATGTAAGGAGATTTAATGTCAAATGGTTAAGAGAAAGAATTGGAGTCGTTGGCCAAGAACCTGTATTGTTTGGATTAACAATTGCGGAAAATATCCGTCTTGGTTGTGAAGGAGTTACACAAGACCAGATTGAACAATCCTCAAAAGCAGCTAATGCTCATGATTTTGTAATGAAGCTGCCTAAGGTAATCAATTCATTGTAATTCTCCACTAAAGCGCTCTCTCTTTGAAAACATTGCTTGGGGTCTTGTACCGCAGTTTGGAGAGCGAAAATATATTACTTGAAGTTGGGTTTGCTTACTTAACGTAGCTGAAATTTCCACAGAATTAACACATCTTGTTGTTTTTTTTTTCATTGCTTAATGTTGTAACATTTTCTGTGTGATTCCACTAATTACCTCAAATATTTTTTGCGTGAAATATTAGATTTCAGCAATGTAATTTAGTGACATCTTTTCCAGAAATATGATACCATGGTTGGCGACAGAGGTTCTCAATTAAGCGGTGGACAAAAACAACGAATTGCAATTGCACGTGCCTTAATAAAAAATCCTAGGATTTTATTACTGGATGAGGCAACTTCAGCATTAGACACAGAAAGCGAAGGAATTGTGCAAGCAGCACTGGATAAAGTAAATATTTGCATTTATTTTCTAAGAATTTAGGCCAAATTTATGGTTTTTGAAAGGCTCGAAAAGGAAGAACAACTTTAATAGTAGCTCATCGTTTAACAACCGTACGAAATGCAGATGTCATTTGCGTAATCGACAATGGACAAGTCGCTGAACACGGAACTCACGACGACCTGATGAATCACCGAGGATTATATTACGAATTAGTTCAAACACAGCAGGTACGTTGAACTTATTATGTAATAATTATTTACCTTCACAATCATAAAATTAATGATAATTAATTAAGATTTACCGCATTTAATTTCTTTAGCAATCAGGAGAAGAGGAAGATGAAGACGACAGTAAGAGTCAAAATTTGCTTTAAAATTTTCAGACGAATCTAAGAGGAAATGTTTACTTGTAGCTATTGAGGCATTTGAAATGAATGAAAAAGGTGAAAGGAAATTATCTTACCACAGAAGACCAACAGTAAGCAGTATCAATAGTAGCTCATTTATGGGCAGAAGTATGTCGATTGAGTACCAAGCACCAGAGGAAGAAGAGGCAAATAATTTGATTAATGCAATAATGCATTTCATTTGGATTACATATTATTTTTTTAGGAGGACGAGAAATTGAAACCATCTCTTTTCCGAATCATAAAACTTAATTCACCAGAATGGCCTTACATTCTACTTGGATGTTTAGGTGCAATTGGATTTGGTTGCACAACACCTGTTTATGCTCTATTGTTTGGCGATATTATGGGGGTACGTTCTATTTGAATTTGTAGAGATTTTAAGTACTCGTTTTCGTTATTTTAGGTTCTTTCTATCACGGACGAAGAGAAAGCTCGAAAAGAATCGGAATTTTTCGCAATTCTTTTTGTTGTACTCGGATTATGGGCTGGAATCTCGTGTTTTTTACAAGTAAAGTATTGCAGTAATTGTCTTAATACTTTTTTTTTGTAAATAAATTTTCTTAAAATTAGATGTATATGTTTGCTGTGGCTGGAGATAAGTTAACGGCACGAATACGAAAACTTACGTTCGCTTCGATTCTGCAACAAGTGAGTTTTTTAAAACTACAATTTTTATTCGAGTTTTCGATTAAAATGGTTCTTTTTATGAAAGGAGTGTGGCTGGTTTGATTTACCAAAAAATAGTACAGGCGCTCTGTGTACAAGACTTGCAGTTGACGCTGCCAATGTACAAGGGGTAAATTTTTTTTAATTGCATAAATTTACTGGATTTATTTATTTTGTTGTTTATATTTCACTTTAGGCAACGGGTTCCAGAATTGGTATTCTTTTACAGTCGTTTTCAACAGTAATTATTGCTCTGGTTTTTGCATTGGTGCTTGTCTGGAAACAAGCTTTAGTCACAGCTGTATTTATGCCTCTGGTGTTAGTAGCAACTTATTATCAAGGAAAATTTATGATGGGTCAAAATGATAAGGAAATTAAAGCCCAAGAATCTTGTGGAAAGGTATGAAACTGAAATAAATTTCTGTATCTAAATAATTAACAAATTGATATTTATTAGATTGCAAGCGAAGCAATTACTAACATTCGAACAGTTGCTTCTTTATCTAAGGAAGACAAATTCAGAGAAATGTATTCAGAAAGCCTTACTCTATCTCGTTTGTAAGGTCATAAACATATTTCATTTATAATTAAAAATTAAAATTCTTAATTCTTACAGAAATTATTGGAAGGTTGTTCAAGTTCGAGGCGTTATTTTTGGTATTTCACAAAGTCTGCCTTGTGTTTCGTACGCTGCAAGTATGTGGTATGGTGGATATCTGATTGAAAAAGAAGGTGTGGATTATGCAGAAGTATTTAAGTGAGTTTATTTAGATTATTCTGTGTATGTCAAGATGTAATTTTGCTCACATTATTTTGCAGAATTGCTGAACTACTTATTTTTGGAATGATGATGATTGGTCAGTCGGTGGCCATGGCACCGAATTACAACAAAGGTCTAATGTCAGCAAGTAGAATTTTTAAGATTTTAGATCGAAAACCTTTAATTGTAAAAGATGCGACAAGTGGATTGAAACTAGTGAGATTTAACTTTAAATTTTTAAGTGGCGAAATGTTTTTTTTGATTAATTTTTCAACTTTTTTAGGGGAATTTAGCAGATGCTTCGGTAGAATTTGAAGGTGCCAAGTTTTCCTATCCAACAAGAACTCAAGCTCAAATATTGAAGGGTTTGAATCTCAAGGTGGAAAACGGTGTAACGCTCGCTCTAGTTGGGCACAGTGGGTGTGGGAAAAGCACGTGTGTTCAATTGCTGGAACGGTTTTATGATCCATCCGAAGGCAATGTGGTAAAAAAAAATTTTTATTTCTTTTGAATTGTCACTGAAACGGTCATTCCAGCTAAATGATTTTTATGGCATTTCCAAAATCAAATAAGCAATAAAATGAAAAAGAAAGAGTAAAAATATTGAAGTTTATTCGGTGACCTGTGGGTTGTGCAGTAGACTTTAGTCAAATAAATTTGAATATGAGCTGTATGCTGAATTTTTAAAATACAGTGGTGGATTTAGAGGTTCAGGAGCCTTGAGCCCTGAATGTGCACATGCGGAGCACAGTGCACATTCACGAGAACGGTAGATTGAACTGCAAAAACTTTTTTTTGTTATGCAAACATGGAGACCACATGAATAAGACACTCACGAATTTGGTCGAATTTTTTTTTTAATACGCAGAATATCAACATATTTCAATGCTAAAAGAGAATTTTCAATGACAAATAGAAAAAAAGATATTGTTGCTTGAAGTTGGGTTTTGTAGTAGGATTCAGGCAGATTAGGTGATCTGTCCGACTCCTACCATGGAAAAGCAATTTTGGGCAATGATATCTTTTTCCATTGAAAATTTCTAATTTAGCATTTAATACAATGATATTCCTCTGCTTATAAAAAAAATTCGACCAAATTTGTGAGTGTTTTATTCATGTGGTCTCCTTGTAAGTGCAATCCCCTCGCCCTTAAGCTATTGATTTGGTTTAAGTTTTGTTCTTGTTTATTTGCCGATAGAAATGTGGCCGTTGTTATGAAGGCGCCTTATTTAGTTATTGCAAAACCACAACATAAAATTGTTGCGGCATTAAAATACCAAATTATTAACCCTCTCCCATTACGAAACATCATCATCAAAGCACTATTAAGCATTTTACAGTAAACTCTTAAAATATTTTATTTCTTTAAATTCCGCCAATTTTACGGGTTCTCAATTTGTAATAACGTTATATTAATTAAGTTTACTTTATTCATAATAAACCAAACGAAAATTTGGTTTTCTCTCATTTCTTCCTCTATTTTTTGTGTTAACATTCTTGAAATGCGTTTCATTATTTTGCAGCGTTTAGGTGGTCGTAATGTTAACGAATTAAACCTGGGTTGGCTACGAGACCAAATTGGCTTAGTTTCTCAAGAACCAGTTCTATTCGACAGTTCTATAATGGATAACATTGCTTATGGTTGCAATAATAGGAAAGTTCACATTGATGAAGTCATACAGGCAGCCAAGCAAGCCAATATCCATAATTTTATCGCAGCTTTACCTCAGGTAATTATCCAAAAATAACAAATATATTTACTTACCCTCTATTATTGCGTTCACATAGGGATACAATACCTCTGTTGGAAGTAAAGGTACACAATTAAGCGGTGGACAAAAACAACGAATAGCGATCGCCCGAGCTCTTATACGAAACCCTAAAATTTTACTTCTGGACGAAGCAACGTCCGCTTTAGACTCGGAGAGTGAAAAAGTAAAGAAAACAGACTTAGTTTGGGAGTTGCTTCTAATTTAATTTTTTTTCTGAATATTTCTATTAGCTTGTTCAAGAAGCTCTTGATAAAGCTGCCAAAAATAGAACAACTATCATTATTGCACACAGACTATCCACAATCCAAAACGCAGATTGCATTGTATGCATTCACCAGGGTCAAGTTGTCGAGTGTGGAACTCATCAGGAGTTAATAGAAAAGAAAGGATATTATTTTAAGTTATATTCCAAAAGTTACAATAATAAGTAACAAAATACATTTTAAAAAACATTCAGCATTTTTTTTCTTGCATAATTCCACTTACTTTGTTGAGATTAATCATTTTTTTAAGTCCATAATAACTGTTGTAGTAATTACCAGAAAATATTTAATTAAAAAAGTAAAAGAACAACTGCTGGTATAAGATGTAAAAATTTGTCAAAAGGTTTTTGTCCGGTACTTTCTGTAATGCCTTTGAGAAATGTAAATTGAAATTAGTGTTAATCCAGAAAAATATAAATTAAAGAATATATTTAAAGTAGTTGTGATTTTCTAATTTCTTTGAACCGTTAGAATCGTTAATAAAGCTTTTAAAGCTTTATTCTATTCTAAAGGATAACATATACGTCAAGGCTCGGAAAATTCGCAAATTTAAATGTATTGAATGGGGTATTATAGTAAAGTTATTTTACTACTGTTAAATATTAACATGAAGCCAATGGAATTCTATCTTTATTTTATCTCAATGTTTTACAACCGTCCACTTTAATCCTTCTCTTATCACGTTCAATATATGCTAAGTTTTCACTTTACATAGAAAGTACTCATGTAGTTATATAAGTATATTTAAGGTATAGATAGCCCAAGTGAGTCAAATAAGATACTAAGTAAACAAGAAGCAAACGAACTCTCAGTTTTACATCGGCAAAATCATAAAATCACAATTTTCCTTTTATAGCTTATTAATTGCAAATGAAATGGACGCACACGTACTTACAATGCAAACCTGGACAGAGATTGATGCAATCACAGCTTTTAGTATCTAGAACTTTGCCTTCCACGCACATATTTCCTTGACAACAATGATCACCCGTAGGGGTAATTTGCACTGCAGAAACCGCATATTAATTTACACGAAAATAGTTTAGAGAAAACTATATACCGCATTGGCCACACATGCTTCTACAATGTATGTCCTTCACGCGATTAAATTGCTTGGTGCACGATTCGAGTCCTTGCCAACCGGGCATTTTGTTGCAATAAGCATGATCACTTTTACAAGGCTCTTGAAGAATTTTCAAAAAAAATTAAAACTTAAATTTAAAAATTAATTTTTTTAATGAGCTTACTGGAACAATCTGCTCCATCCCATCCTTCTTTGCAATGACACCGACATTTTTTTTTCATCTTTACTCCACAATTGTAGCATCTCTTAACTTCACAAGCTAAAATTCAATTTTTCCATCACATTAATTAATTGCTTTTACAATACGAATTTGTTTCACTTACTACAACTCATATTATGCTCTTTGCAAAGTTCAGGTTTAACTTTGAAATGAAGCTTCGTAAGGAAAACGATCAATAAATTAAAATAGAGTCAATTTACCGCATAGTTTATTCAAGCATAACTCTCCAGATGACTGTTTAGCCACTAAACACCGAGTGCACGGTTCACCAATCGAATAAGGACGGTAGGAATAGAGATTTCCTCTAAACAGTACTCAATTATGTACCGTAATTGATTAGTTGATTTAGTAAAAGGCTTACGAAGGAAAATACAAACAAGTAAATAAATAATGGAATAAACTACAACGAGCGATACCGCAGCCGACCGAGTAACTTTCGGCCCAGACTAACTACAATAAAGAAAAAATATGAAACTAATAAAAACTAACTTAATAACTACCTGAATGAAGTGAGTACACCTTGTGCCTTTCTCGCAAATCATTTTTATCACATCATAATTGCTTTTCTCATCCCACCATCTCATAATCGCATCTCGTCCATTATCCTCTGATGCTACATCTTGATTAATTCCCAGGGCGTGCATCGTAAAATCCGAATCGGTTTCATCTAATTCCCATTTACAAGTTGCAGCTTTAACGAAAGCTGCTTCTTCTAAAGTCATGCTCCAAAACTGCACATAAACTTCGTTTTTATTAGAAAAGTTTTATTTTTATTTTTAAATTTATATTTTAATTTATTAAGCATAATTTATATATACTAAACTTGCATGAATAATTTCACCATTTGTCTCATGTTTGCGGCCGGTGGATAAACCGAAGATCGGTAATTGTTATGCAGAAAAAGTATCAGTTCCCTTTTGGCATCGTTTAGTGGAACGATATGCGTCTGAAAAGTAAGTAAATGGCTTTTCTTTGTACAACTCTGTAAATCTCTTCGCAATTCATCGGGGACTATGAGCAAAGTATAAACTCTGGTTTGGATAACAAGAAAAATGCATACGCAAATGATTTTTGTCAATGCGATGACCATTTTCCTGTTACATACACAACTTCAAATTCAAATCTAAACTAGGCCTAAGAATACACATGTTACAATTGTTGCGTCATCAGCGCTTGAGCAAACTATTATTGCATGTTTCTTTAATGAAGTAGCGGATTTAACAGTTTTGGTAATTGAATTATAAATTTTGTTAATTATATTCGCGAGCGTTAGCACTTAATTATGCTTCAATTCTCAATAAAAAGAAACACGATAATCGATAAGAGTTCCCGCTCATACTTTAAACGTACATAGTTTTAAAGGACATTTGTTCATCAACAAGTTTTATACAATGACGCTTTAACTATCGAGGCTGCAGATTGTCTCAGTATGTAAATATACAGTACACTCTAATTATCTCAATTGAATGTATCGCTTATTTATTTTCTGTCTCGTATCCAATTGCCAATATATACTGCAGTCAAGGGTTGAAAGGATTAAAATTACAAGCCCCAAATTAATGTTTTTAGTACAACAAAATCGAATTTTCTAGAGCAATAAATTTCTAAATGCTCTATAAACTCATAATTGCTTCTGAGCTATTTTCCCTTACACATTTAATTTTTTCTTTAATGTGGTTTTAAAAAAACGCTTTCAGTATGAAGACAATATTTTCTTAATTTTCTGATAGGTTAATTATCATCGTACAACGCTCAAAGCGAATTAATTTCCACGATTTGCTCAAAATTTAATATCGATTTACAGAGAATCATAAATAAACAAACCTGAAAAAATAATAGTTATCCAATGACCAATGTCACGTTTTGGAAAAAACCTAATAACTGTAATTTCCGGTACAGTTATTGCATTGTTCTTTACTTTCGTACATTTTGTCAATGTCAGTGGTTTGCTCTATACCCTTAAGTTCCGCAAGCTTTTACTAGTCTTTCTCAACATAAAAGTATATCTTAGATAAGCAGTTGAAATATTTACTCATGTACTTTGTACCCTCTTTTGTTTACTATTCTCCTAAACTTCTTATCAGCTATGACTCATGATAGGATTACAACTAACTTTGTTATATCTTGCAAGGATATATTTGGACATATTTTTAAATTAAATTCTCGTTTATCAATTATTTGATATTAATTGCAGTCGTTTCTAACGAACAGTACGAGTTAAAACTGTTCAATCCAAGATTAAATGATAAGAGATCTCGCAACGATGAAAAAATTATCACACCATCGATATCTGCTGTTTCAGTTTATCTTATCGACGTAATATCGGTTTTAAAACGTGAAAATATGTCTTCTTAAGCATAAACATCCTGAATGACGTTGAGCACAGACTGACTTGCTCATTCGTTGAACACTAACTTGACACCCTTCGACCTCTAGCATCAAGTCCATGTTCGCTGGACTCCCGACTTTTAACTGCTTTTGACTTGACTTAATTCATCTATGGGCGACGAAACTACTCTTGCTCCAAGAACCTTCTCTCAAAATGGCTCTGTTATTGTGTACGGCAATTATAATTCGAAAACTGCATTTCCGATAACAGGTAAAATATTCCAAGGTAATAACTAGAAAATTCAGTAACAATTTTTTTTTAAAATGTGCAAATGTCCGACCAAAAATATGTACAGTTCGGCGCACTTGATACTTCTAGGCTTAAAATTCTTTACGTATTTTATTTTTTTTTATTTTGAAAATTCTTCTCAATTACATTTTTCTTACTCACTAATTATTAAAAATTATGTTTTCAGATATAAACGCAACGATTATGCCTATTTCGTTGTCACCTTGCGCTCAAACTTCGGTGCAAAACCAGTTTTGTGCTATTTGTGGCGATAAATCTACTGGCAAGCATTATGGAGCAGCAAGTTGTGATGGATGTAAAGGCTTTTTCAGACGCAGTGTACGAAAGAAACACAATTACTCTTGTCGGTCGAATAAAAATTGTGTTATCGATAAGGATAAACGGAATCAATGTCGCTTTTGTCGTCTCAAAAAATGCGAACGTGTGGGAATGAAAAGAGAAGGTAAATCATAAACGTCACAAAAAAATAATTTCGCAATTTCATTTTTTAAATTAAAGCTGTTCAAAATGAACGTGATTGCATAAGAAATCATCGACATGTTAATTACGACGGGCAAATTAATACAACCGGAATTTCAATTACGATTTTGCTAAATGCGGAAAAACCTTGCAGACAGGTATTTAAATGATAAACGTCATTATAATTTATTACAATACATTATTTTTTTTTTTTCATTTAGCGCCATGATTCGGCGATCACCAACAAAACAATTGCAAACGTTAATGACGTCAGTGACTCGATGAACAATCAACTGCTTTTACTCGTAGAATGGGCCAAACTCATACCGGCATTTACTGATTTGCCTCTAACCGATCAGGTCAATAGAATTCCGATAATAATAAACGAGTTGCATATTTATTCAAGCTGTTAACAAATCTAACAGTTTCAACGCAGCCTAATAGCATTAAACTGCAAATGAATTCATTTGATACGACAGAATGTGCAACTGTCCTATTTTTCATAACTTTGTATGATTTTCAATTATTTTCTCTTTCTCGATCAGGTGGCACTCATAAAAGCTCATGCCGGAGAAAGTTTGCTAGTTGGCGTATGTCATCGTTCCTATCGTTTGAACGACATCCTGTTGCTCGGCAATGACCATCAAATTCTCCGTCATAATTCTGAAAATGATATGAACCAACTCAGCAACAGAATAATGGATGAATTGATCAAACCATTTAAAGACATTCAAATGGATGACACCGAATTTGCATGTCTTAAAGCAATTGTGGTTTTAGATCCCAGTAAGTAATTTAATCATATTTTCCCGGCATCTTATCTTCTTTTCTTTGAAATGACGTTTACCTAGCATTTCAATCAGCGAAGGCAAAAATCAATGTTGGTTTAATCAATTAAGTGATGTTGAAATTTGATTAGAGACTTTGGGAGATTGGAAAATTAGAAAATGATGGAATCGATGCACTTATTAGATATTTTTTTCCCTTTACCAAGAATTCTGCTTAAATTAAAACATCTTTAATTCACCTTTTACAGCTTCGAACGAATTAGTCAACATTTCCAAAGTAAAAGCACTCAGATACCAAGTTCAGTTAATCCTTGAAGATTATATAAACGACAGTCAATATGATTCTCGAGGCCGTTTCGGAGAAATCTTACTCTTGCTACCGATTTTGCAGAGCATTTCTTGGCAAATGATTGAAGTAATGCAGTGCGCTAATTCAGATGGAAGAACCAAAATTGATGCGTTCTTACGAGAAGTGCTTTTAGGAGGTTGAGCATTGAATAAATAATATCTTCGAGTTTAATCTAATTTATCTCTTTAAATTACTTAGTTTTTGCTCAGGAAGATTCATCATCAACTCAAGTGACCTTACCGAGCTTCTCAGCTGCCATGGATATTAATGCATCCGACGAAGTATCAACCACTTCAAGCAATCCATACCCAGAACCGAATGATATTTTTAGATGTCCAGTCCTCGAGATACCGTAGACGATCGAAATTTGATAGATATATCAGTAAACAAGTTGTACACAGTTGTAATGAATTTGTATTGTAATAGAACTTGATTATAAATAAAAGAAATCAATTACTTATTGTAAAAATATATTTTCCTGAATAAGTTACTAGGGTCAATGCTTTACAAAGGAAAAGGATATTTTATCCATGACTGTTTAACGTTCCGCTTTTGCACCTTTTCAGATTGTTAATTGGTATTTCCCATGTGTATTGATACAAAGCGGTTCGAATTGTCAAAAACCTTCAAATGTTATGTGGAGAATCAACGAGACAATTCTTTAAAGGTACGGTGTTGTTAAATAACAGATTGATTTTAACGTTTGATATTTTTCCAGTTGGATTTTAGAAATGATTCGTTTTCAACTCATCAGTATTGTCTTTCTAAATTTTCTGCATTGCGGATTAACTGACGGTAAGAACAAGCTCATAAAAATAATTAAAAATTGATTTTTTTAAAGTTTTGTTAAAGAGGATTCTAATTTTACATGAGATTTTCACTAACGTTAATTATCAAATTATTAATGACCAATTAACAGATATTGCATACTGAAAGCAAATGCCACACATTCTTTGTTAATGATTGTTTTTAAAAAGAACAATAGATGGCATTAAATTTAGCTGACATTACTTTGTGGTAACAAGGTTGGTTAATGTTGTAACTTTACAATTATATATAGTTATCAAAATAATATTTTTCTGCAAAAGTTTTAAGTGATTATTTAGCGAGGCTTAAATGTGCGTGTCACGGCACATTTACTCTATTGCAGAACACAGGCGCCTCCAATTAACATTTGAAACTGTAAACCTCATTATCAGTTTTTATGAAAATGGGTTACACTTTTGATTCATTTATTATTCAATTAAACGACATTTGTAATTAAAAATAGTGCCGTATATTGTCCCTGCATTTACACGTGACAAATGATTACCAGTATGTCAATGACCATTATGTAACAGGATAAATTACTGTAAATGACTGGAACAATTGCCAACGGAAATTTCACAGACGACATGACATGACATCCTCTCACCTTACCAAACTATCCTATAATTACAAAGTCAATAACCTATCATTGAATAATATCGTTTTATTTCAGATCTATCATGCACGGGAGACAGCGTTTTTTCACGACTGTCAGCTTATAATCCTCTCAATAGCACTAGCACTGAGTTTTCAACTTTAGACTTCCATGGCCAATCTCTGAAAACTTTACAAGTAATAAAAAAAATCGAATTAATTCCAACCCAGCAATTTAACAGAGTAGAAAACATTAAAATTCAATTATTTCGAGGGCAGATCAATAATTAAGATTAAAAATTGTTATTCGCATAATTTTTCTGATTTTATTTTTCTATAGGATTATCTGAAGGGCCTGACAGCTTATGTAACTGTAGCGATGGACTCCAATCTGTTGGATAATCAAATTGCGTATGGCACGGTTGTTTGCATTCCAAAGCTGAACGAGAAGTACGGGAAAAAAATTCGATTCGAAGTGAGCAATTTAATTATCAAATTCTTGTGTGTTTAAAGTTACGCAAATGAGTCAATACAGACGTTCCAATAGTACAAACATAGTAAATTAATTTGTGGCAAGAACTTTATTTAAGAGTTGCTACCATTATTATGTCACGTTCAGCAGTAAAGCTCAAGGGGTTGCAAATCTGAAGTTGAGTTTCTGGCAGCGACATAAAATCAGTTCAATATTTTACTTGCCTGTTACGAAACTGCAGATGCGGAAAATTAAAGTTAACAAATGAAAAATTTGTTCATCCTATATTAATGGTCAAATGTAATTACAGTTGACTTTTTCTCTTTTTAAAACACGCATCGATAGCTACACCAGAAAGATAAAATTAGACGTGATGTAGTCAATGAGATAATATGCAAATTGAAGCAGAGCTAATCATCGTCTTTGTCAATGAGCTTTATACTTGCATCACAATTTTTTGCTCTTTTATTGATCCTTTCTGAATTGCCAAACGACTAAAGCAGACAATTCTTTAGGGGCAGTGGTAGCGCATCTACATCATTTATTTTGACAGCTAACAATTTTGGCAGCCGCGTTAAAGTAGAATATCGTGTAACCCATAAAACCTCTGAATAAGTGCTCACCGCAAACGAAATTGTGCACTTAAAATTTGTTGTACTTATTAGATTAAACCCCCTTATTTCACCGATAAAAAACGAGAAACTTCATACCCACATTTCATTTACTTAAAGATTCGTGACACGAGATCAACTTTAGATGGATTGGGTTTCAACCGCGCCGCTATTTGCGTGAGCAGCGCCGAAGATTTAACGGATGATTCTGTCAATAGTCTCGTCAACATTCGACTTCCTTCCGGTACCATCAAAGACGAAGATGACCCTGATGAATTAATTGATGAGAAGAAATTAATCGGTGAAGCTGACGTGGTCAATTACTCAGGATTAAGGGAAGATTACACGGCTCAGAAACGAGATCACTATGGATCAAGTGGATATTATTACCCACCTTACTACTACTACCCTCCTCCACCTAAAACAACAACCACGGAAAAGCCGTATCCTTATCCCTATTATCCCCCTTACTCGCATTACCCACCTTATCCTCCCCCACCACCACCGTACTACGATTACTACCACCACAAAACAACAACGGCTAAACCGCATCCTTATTACCCACCAGCAAACGCTTATTATTACTATCCATACGATAAACCGGCTAATAATATGTATGGTTATTCAAATAATTATTACAATGTTTCGTACGATCCACCGACTCCAAATTATAAACCGATGGCCATATCAAACACTCACGCCCCACCGTCTTATGGTGGATATCCCTCGTATTATCCACCTCCACCACCGAATAATTATCATCCACCATCAAATAATTATCCTTCACATGCAAATAATTATCCTTCACATGAAAATAATTACCCTTCTCACTCATCGTCATCGTACGGTTCAAATTCGAATTCGCATCCATATTGATGTAAATTATTAATCATTTTACTCGTTTTCAAATCTAGTTGGGTATTTATGCTATGTGGAATTACGAAAGCTCATTATTTACATTGTTAATAGGCGAATAGCATGTTTAATAATGTCCATTTTATGGTAAAATGCGAACTAGAAATTATACTCTCACTTCCAGTAATGAATGCTCTGTTGTTTTTACATAAATGGTAAACTTTAATTGAAAATAACTTCACATTTTAGTTCAATTGTTGCCGTTAGTTGGCGCAGAGTGTTTTGTCGTATACTATTTGTATGAACATACAATTTTTTAAAATAAAATTTTAATAATATTTGCAACATTCTAAACAATTATTCCTAGAAGTAAATAAAATCCACTTTAGTTACTTCTGTTGTTACGTTTCAACAAGATCGAATTTTATGTGCGGTTTTCACAGAGAAATGGTATTGTTAACAACACCAAACACGATTCTCCAAACCGAAAAAACCCTATCTTGAAAAAAGGGTATTTTCATTAAATGCGCATGCGTACCATTCAGTCGCAGGTGTTCGCGATAGGAAACAAACCCACTCCCACTCAGTTAGTCAGTCGGCAGCTTTAGCTGTAGCTTGACTCGAAACGTGCTGTAATGGAAGCTTCGGAAAAACCAAAATCAGAGAAATGCAGCAATTTCATGCGCCAGTTTAGAGAAAAGGATAGTCGTGAGTTGAAAAAACTTACTGCCAATCAGTTTATGGATGTATGGAGTCATTACGACCGGGATGGTGAGTAAACAGAAACATCTGTTAACCTTGAATGTTTTCATTTATTTACATTTCCTCGCCCGTTTATCTATTATTTAACGGTAATTTCAGCAAACGGTTACATCGAAGGAAGCGAATTAGACAGTTTTCTCCAGGAATTTGTTTCTAGTGTCAATTCCAGCGATGTTGGTCCAGAGGTAATGCAAAAATTTGACTTAAATCGCAATTATTCTTTTATCGCAAATGAGGAAATATAAAGATAAACGGCTTTAAAGGGATCAAAGTTAAAAATTAAAAATTTGCTGATACACACAATGATTACATTCTGGTATTGATCGCCGCAGTGCTCTTCCCAGCATCCATCTGGTTGTTGCTATGACAACATTAACCACTAGTTGCGCGCCGCACTGCGGATGGGGCTAACATACAACTATGTTAGAAAATACAAATACAAATTGTTATTTTACATTAGTCAGGCGGTTTGCATCTCATGGGATTGGGCGGGACTTGAAAAATCGTCTTTAGTTTCGCAATATTTTTCACTGAGGTTTTCAGTTACTTATGTCTATTCTCTGAGGATTTGCAAAAGTATGTGGATGAAAGAAGGAAAAAAAATTGACAAATTGTGCAAACAGTCAATAAATAAAGTGTTTGAGTGTACTTTGGAGGAAAGACTTGCAGAAGGAGTATGATTCGATTGGAGATTGTTAATTAAAAAATGGGAATTAATGGATTTGCTTTTCATAAGTATTTGATTGGGGTTTAATAAACTGAGTTTTCAAAATCCATCCACATTTTCCGATATTTTGATGTGGTCTGTTGAGCTCAAAATTATGTAAACAAATTAACGTGTCTTACCTGACGATGCAAAATTAGTTTCGCACAATTGAAATTTCAAAATTCAAGCGGTTTGTTGCTTAAATTGATTTTCCCTCTACCCGTGCCTTTAATCCTATTTCTGATTTAACCGCGCCGTAATTATTTACAGGGATTGAAGCATCACGCGAAGTTTCTGTAATTAAAAGAGAACATTTTTAAAAATTATTTAAAAAAAAATTTTTTTTTAATGTAAAAGAAATTTTCTTTAAAAAATTCAAAACAATTCCCAATAACGTATTAAAAAATAAACGACAAATATTTCTTCTATTCCTTTGCGTATGTAAATGAAAAAGTAATTCGCATTTCATTTACCTTCAGGTGGTCTCTGAAGCAATGTTAGCCGAAATGAAAGAGTGTTTTCTCGAAGCATATGACGATAATCAAGATGGAAAGATAGAAATCAGAGAGGTACAATTGTATTTCTTTCTTCAGTTTGTTTCTAGCAAATTAATAAGAAATTGTTGGTGTTAGTTGGCCCAATTGCTGCCTATGGAAGAAAATTTTCTGCTCCTTTTTCGATTTGACAATCCACTCGAATCAAGTGTGGAATTCATGAAGATATGGCGAGAGTACGACCGAGACAACAGCGGATTTATCGAAGCCGATGAACTTAAAGTAAATTTGCGGCAATATGTGTGATTTGTTCATCTTATTTGTGTTACTAAACAGAAAGTGACAGCCATTAATAACACTAGCCTACAAGTCTTAATTCAATTGTCACTACTGAATAGTGCAGAGTTTTTTTGTAAATTTGTCTTTCTAGAATTTCCTTGGCGATCTACTTAAAGAAGCGAACAAAGAAACCGAAGTTTCAGCTGATAAATTGATTGAATACACTGACACCTTGGTACTTAGAAATAACCTTTCTCACTTCTATTTTGTTTACAATTTCCATGTTCATTTCCAGTTGCAAATTTTCGACGCTAACAAAGACGGTAAATTGCAGTTGAGCGAAATGGCAAAGTAAGTAGCTCCCAGCAAACACAATAATCGATAAGTTAGCATCAAGGCACGCTTAACGCATGATCAACAGGCGGCTATTGACTAAAATAATTAACTGCTCATTATTACTAGTAGTAGTGACCATGTTTCACACTTGCTCATTTCAGACTTCTGCCCGTACGGGAGAATTTCCTTTGTAGGTCGGTTTTCAAGGTACATTGCGTTGTTTGCTTGAGCATTGTGATTGTCATGTGCTGTTGCATGATACTTTTTAATGTAGAAAATGTATTTGGATGATTTATCTATTTTCTTTGAATTATTTCTTTTTCTCTTTGTCTAGTATTCTTAATTTTGAAGTCTTAATTTATTTATTATTTAGTTAGAAACGATGGCAATTGAAAGTTCACCGCTATTATAAATTTATGTTGATAAGACATTTCATTTTTATCTTTTGGTTGTTTGTTTTATCTTCTATCTTAGCTTAAACTTAATTGCTTCAAAATTAGATAGGCCATTCAAAACAAATTGCGATGAACAAACAAAAGACCTTTGTTTGCAGCATTGAGCAGGCAGTTGAAAGACTTGTTTTTAATGCAATCACGTTTAAAGGTGGCTTCCCACATGTAACCACCTGCAGCTATTGTTGCAAGTAATGAGTTACCATACAAATTATATAGCGCATAAATAATTAGCAATTTTAATAATTAAAGAAAATTACAATTAAAAAATCTCGAGAGAATTCCATTTGTGTTCACCGTCAAAGTCGTGATGTAACTACATGACTTTATAATGTGGGAATTGCGAATTCTGCTTTTTTGGGTTTTCAATTTCAGCAACGCAATTCCCACGTTGCTTGCAACTATACAGGCAAGAGTGAACCAAGTGTGAAGTAACCTCTCAAGACAAATTTGGATCAATACCGATAAAGAAATGTAAACAAAATGTAACAAGAAGAAACTAGTCTTCTCTTGCGAAGCATGTGTAAAGCCACAACGCAGTTTTTTGAAAAACCGTTGAAGCCACATGATTTCAAGGATCCTTCGTTATTATCGATTTATTTAAAAATATATACTACGTAAACAAAGACTTTAAAAAAAAGAATACTTTTTTTCCAATTTCAATAATGTAAAGAATTGACAGCTCAGAAGACAGTTTTTTGCCATGAAAATGTGATGAAAATGTTTGAGGTATCCCAAGTTCTTTAATTATTTCCGCATGTTTTAGTTAACAGTTGGAAGAGACCATTAAAAGACAGTTATTTTAAACAGAAATGAGAAAATAAAAGACTCAGAATAACATTAACTTCGAGAGATACTGTTGAAATGAATTCCATCACAATTGAAGCTTTGTTGCTAACAATACAGACTTTACGAAATCCTGATTTATAGGTTGGAGTATGTCAGGGTAAAGCCTCTAAAGCTTCTGTCCTGCGTTTGCTAAATTATAACTTGTCTCTAAATAAATCGACAGCAAAAAAGACCATACGAAGCCTTATGATCCCGAGCTTTTTGTAGGATATTCACATTGGTAATAGAATCTGATTTTGCACAATGGCTTCATTTGTAACGTATTTCTTTTAAAAGTCAACAATTTGCTGGTTCGCCTTTTATTTTCTTATTTTTATTACCACATTTAATCGATTGAATATCTATCTACAAATCCATTGGAATAAAACCCTGCAATATGTAGTTGGCAATGTAAATGATATTCACAATGTTGTAGGAATATTTATAATGTAATTCACAACCTTCAATTTTAAAATCAAAACTAAAATAGAATTTGCTTCCAATCGATAAAATATGATAACCCAAACCGACCAATTTCAAATTTGCATGTAGTTATTTAAAATGCTGTTATCATATCATTATTTACAATGCGTCAAGCACGTATAGTCGACATTTTCGACGCCATCCAAAATTGAATTTCTCCTTAAAAATTAGAAAAAAATCATTCTCAGCTTTCTCGTATAGAAGATTAGCTCCAGATTATTTATACAGTTATTTTGATACTTACGTCCCAATAGGGAGCTCTGATTACACCTAATGAATAATTATACGAATACAAACAATTCAGTAATTCAGTTTGTTTGCGAAGATGGGGTTGCAACCAAATGAAAGAAAAAGACAAATCATGCATGTAACTGAACTGGGGAATAATTAATTTCCCGATCAAATAACATTTTTGTACAAACAACATCACATTTTAGATGCGTTTGGATATTTTCTCTTTCATTACATTTTACGAAGCTTAGGCCTTCGTTTCTAGTGTTGATAAATAACTTACCTTACCGATAAAGTAAGCATAATTTTCTTCTTCTTTTTTTCTTCGTTGTATGGAGCGTGTGGTAGTTTTGAGGGGCTCAGGAAGACCTTTGGGATGTATTTGTAAAATACATCCCAAACCCATATTTCTTACCGCACGATTGATGGTGCCCTAGCGCCCATTTTGTTCATATAGACGTAGTGCATCCTGGGAATGTGTTGCCATGCCGTCAAATTGCACAGCTCCCAACCACTTACTTCTTGACTTCATTACAAGTCAATTAGAAAAACGAATTTAAATTTTACGTAAACATGTTGCAATCTTTAATTGTGAGAGGTTTCCTCCTAATAATTTAAATTTATTTCTTTCAAAATTAAATCTCAACCACTTGAAACTCCTAAAAGTAAATTTTCTTTGCAATCTCTTTTAAGGGCGCCAGTAAGCTGACAAAGAACGACATCGAACGTGTGTTTGCGCTTTACGACAGGGTAAGGATGTTCACAAATTACAAAATTACATGGATTACTTTGTAATCTTATTAAATTTTCTATAGGATAAAAATGGCACAATTGAGAATGAAGAATTAACAGGATTTCTCAAAGATCTAATGGAGTTAGTTAAAAAGGTTAATATTTCCTGTTAGCAATAAAAAAAAATAAAAATAACGATAGCTATTTTACTTACTAGGATTATGACGCTCAGGATTTGCAAGAGTTTCATGACATTATTATGCAAGGTTGCGATTTTAATCACGATGGAAAAATCAACAGGAAAGAGCTTACTATGATCTTATTGGCCCTTGCAAAGCACGCGCAAGACGAAGAGTTGCTCGCACAGAGCAAAAAGTAACGAAAAATTCCTTCAATTCTAATCCTTCTTTCAGACGGCACCGTCTAAAAATCTTTAATGCCAAAACCGGGTGCTTCTAGCACTTTTACCCTCAAAACTAAAGACAGCTAGAGATAATTTTATCTCGCTCTTTCCATCCAATCATATTCATGTCTTTCAGTATCTATTGTTGGCATAGTGAAATACAATTTTTAGGTTAGTAATCGTGACTACATGTTTTAATGAAAAGGTTATGAAAAATCAAAACTTATATAAACGGAAATTTTAAAATTTTATTCAGTGCGCAGATTACAAAAAAAATGGATGTATAATCTTTGAAACTATTGAACAGGTTTATTATTTTAATCTATAGTTACACAATATTTGTATATTCAGACAATTTGAGAGAAAATAAATCAATAAACAATTTGTGTGTCATCGTTGATTTATTAATTATTCAATTACATTCATATATTCATTTTGCTTTATCATTAATCCGCAATTTTATATCTACCATTTAAATTGTAATTACCTGTAAGTTATGCCACATAAATTTCAAATATAGCTACAATAATCATTAATCTACATTGAAATGCCATTGTTATGTCTGATTTAAAGCTTTAAGAAGAAAAAAAAGCAAACATTTAATCTGCTCTCTACAGGGGATTATTGTATAATCCCTCGTGGCGCCTCCTGTCAACCCATCACCACATTCGATCACCAGTGACGAGCTTCTAATAATAACATTATCTAATTGAATGAAAAGCTGATCGCCTGGAATTGTATGTACGTGAAACTCAATACTATTTCAGAGAATGATGAGTATTTGTTTCTTTCTTTTAAATTAAAAGCTATTTTGAGATAAATTGAGACGAGTACTCATTTTTTCTATTAGTGTTATTGTATACCTACGCATGAAAATTAACTCTCTCAAAGTTACGGTAATGCATATTATTTAGAAACTATATCTTTACTTTCAATTTTTATAATAAAGAACGTTAAAAATTGTAAAAAAGTAAATAAAACTCATCCTTTATTTAATGTAAATTTATTAAAAAGTCAACTTTCTCTATTGAATTTCAAGACGTAAAAAAAGAATTATTGGAAAAAGAAATCTCATAAGGAAATAAATTTCAAATTTATTAAAGTGGATATACCTAACGATCTTATTTCTGAATAATATTCCTGCGGAAATTGTTAAACTTTTATTTCAATTTCTAGAATATTGTAACAATGGTTTTTATCTTTTCTACTTATCACGCAATCAAGTTGTGGTTTATCCAAAAATTAAGCTTTGTTTAAACTCTTCTAGCAGATGATTTTGCTCTGTCCGTAGAGAGTAAAACGCGTATTGATTTCCAATGTTGTGAAATACAGAGAGAGATAAAATAACGGGTTTAGTGAATCAAATCAGATACGACTTCGGTTGTTACTTCATCTTTAATTTAATTTGAAGTATAAGACAACTGATTACACTCGAATAAGCAAATCTTCTTCTCCATTGGAAAGCACTACAGCGTGACATCATATGGCAATCAATATAAGCTTCTAGCCATAGACCAATACTAAATCACTCTCCGTCAGCTCATAAGTTCCTTTTCTTTGAATTTTTATTTTTTTTAAGAAAATGACTGTTGCTTTAAGACTCACAGCATTACAAAAATAATTTATGTAAATTCTTAATGCTATTTTGAATTTTTGTAAGAATAAAATTAGGATAAATAAAACTAATAACCTGAATTAAACATTTATTTCTCGATTCAATATAAAATTTAATTTAATAAAGCACACAGAAACGCTAATTAACAATTTGGTTTTCAAATTTACATAACACGGAGAGAGAATACAAATTGTTGCTTAGTGCATTAACATCGGTCTACGTGTAGAGGATCTCAGATCAATACCAAAACGGTGAGAAGTGTTATGCGAGCGCAGAGACCATCGGTGTGCACCACCGATGCGGACCTTGGCGCAACAGACAGTACTCATAGTTTTAACCTTAGTACTATCAGCAACATTTCTATACTCAGGTGAACAGTCCACTCAAGCTTCCAAATCACAGAGAAGCTTTCGCATACGACACCAAAGAACAAGATTTGCTCACGCTCGGGAACGGACCCGAATTCACACACCTTGGAAGACCCCAGCACCAACTCTCACTTCAGCATCCTCCACAACAACCGCCTATGAGACGGATGATCGCAAGACCAGTGCCGAAGATCGCAACGATCTGGTCACAAAAATTCTTCGCATGGTTGAAACTCAGCACGTTCTGGGAGAAAATTGCACAGCAGGTACTGATTTAATTCTTGCTGACGGTGTCATTGCGAGTCCACGTTTTAGACTCGAAGCAGACGTTGCTGTAAATCGTGCTAATTTTCTAACACGTTTGTGGAGATATGCTCCTGATGCTTTGCGCAATGCCGAATACATACTTTATGCCGGAGTGCGTTCCATGATTGATTTCGACGAAGATATTTTTGGCGCAGGTAATTGCTACGATTTGGGCGCTTTTACGGAGGAATTGTTCTGCCCGTTTGCCTATAGACTACCTAACGGTACCGTAGTTGCCAAAGATCTGTCTGCGGAGTATAAGTACTTAAGCAATACTTCCGAATGGTTTTATCGAGCTAGGACATCGGCTCACAGGGTTATAGCAAATATACCAGTTGCCTTACAGAAAGGTAAGTATAAATTATGCTTTTATTATTTATGCTGATGGAAAAGTGGGTATATATTTCATCGGTCTCCTGGTGTTTATTTAATGATGCGAATATAATTGATTATCTGTCAGCATTAAGAGCCAATTTAATGACTAAATGTGTGAATTTAATGTCTTTTTTTATATTCTGTTCATTTAAATCTAAGTGGAAAGTTTGAAATTTCATATTTTCTGTTTTTATTGAGTTTTCTTGTCATTAGAATCATAGAAATGAGTATCATTAAAATTTTCTGTTTCGAGGCAGATTAGGTGTTAAATAAACGCTCCTAAATAGAAATAGAAACAAAGTATTTTTGAAACAAATTTTATATACGGTTCTGCTGCATTCGAAAAGAATGTTACAATGATGAGATGAAGGATGATGAATTTTAAATAAGAAAATCTAAAATTTATTACCTTAAGTTTATAAATTCAGTTTTAACTTAAATATATAGTGTTTTTTAAACTTAAGCTACACCAAGAATGGCTAAACTATACGGTAATTCATTCAGATTTCATTATATTTGTAATGAAAATTAGTGGTTTTGCTACATCACCTTTAGCTGGGGACAATTTTAACAACGGCACCACGGGTAAACACATCTTGCTAGTCACTAATACAATTTGAAACCTCGTCTCAGCTATTTCAATGGCTGCACTTGTTGTTAAAAATTGATCTTGAAGAGCACGAATTTTCCCTTGACGCCAGTTACAAGTGTTGTTGTTCACCAAAAATGTTTCTTCTAAACTTCAAATTGTAGTCCGAATGACTAAATTATGTAGTTTATTCCAACCGCAGAAGAAAAGTTTTGATTTTTCAGCACAGTCTCTTTAAAGCGGAGTTGTAACTAATTCGCTAGTCCATTTAATTTTAGTTTCATATTCCACATTGAAACGCGTGCCGTGAAACGTATACGACATTCCATCATGCATTCTTAATATTTACATACGGTATTTGTTTATTCTTTGCGAAGCTAAGTGTGCATTACACACCTGCAAAAGTACTTACCATCGTAATAGTGTTTATTCTTAAGAATTTTATGTTTTCAAGCTTTCTTTCCTCATTTACCGTACTTATTAATTCAACCCTCTTTTTTTATTTACGATGTTCTTAAAGTTCATCCGTGTCGGTGGTGGTTTGGCTGCTGTTCTCTTATACGTTAAAATTAGTCGCCTCAGCCCACTGTCAGGTTAAATCCACTCGTAAATTGCCGCTAAGCATGCAATTGATTGCGCTAAATGATTTTCTTAATACCAGCAGAATCGCGTTTGACGTTTCGTGTTCTTGCATTCTTAAATTTTAAATCGCCTAATAAACCTTAACTTTATTTTAATCTAATTAATATCTAAAGAAAAAATTAAAACCACGTTTAGCCCTCAAGTTTGTAGCAATTTTCGTTAGAAAGCAATTAACGAAACGAAAAGCTAATAAAAGTCCTGCAGCAAAGCATCTGATTTCTTTTTCTTCTACATTAGCTTTTTAATATTTTAAAATGTTTTAGAAAATAATTATTTCCACATGTTACAATTTTAAGTTCGTTTCAAATAATACCTTGTTAATTTATATATTTTTGTTTATTTTCTTTTCCTTTCTGCAAAGACATTTTGCGTTATTTGTAAAATTTTAATCTGTCGCATGCCGTTACTCGACATCGAATGTCAAAAACTCATGCATTTTTTAATCATAATGCTGAAATAGCTAAAAGCAGAAAAGCCAAGAGTAATAGCTAATATGAATTTGTTGTGATCATATTATGCCGAGACAGCTTAAAATTTGCATTACTATGAGAAAGTAGGTCTCTGGGCGATAAGTATAAATAAATACATCAGACGTCAATAAAGTTTAATAATACTCAGTGGAATTTGATGTAATTGAATATACTTGCGGATTAAAATTGAATGAGAGATCCAGATTTAAAACTACGAAATGAGCTCAAGCTGGAACTTAAAGATGAAAACCGGAATAAATCTTCAAAATGATATTAAGAGTCTTTCCGCTTATTAATAAATTGATGAATTAATTAAACATTTGCTTTGTTGCTTTGTTTGTTGGTCATGTATGATATATTAAAACCCAGTGGAATGGAAATAATTTAAAATACGGCGTTTGCCGTCTTTTACTTAAACGAAATTGTATACTATTTAAAGCAATAAAGGTTAGTTTGATTTAGTGCCCACAAAATAAACCCCACAATCACGTCAATGTAACCGTTGCTCAAAAAAAAACTTAAGACGCAAAAATGGTAATTTTATTCCTTCACTCAGTGTACTTAGCGGTTGAAATATTATTTTCTCAGTAAGATTAAATCTCGTTTGGATTGTTTAATTCAGGATTTAATTTACTTCGAAGCCATGAGACAAACAAATTGCCTGCAGAAGAAGAAATTTTGCTAGTGCAGTACGAAGATGGTTGGTGGACAAAACCATACTTTGATTGTGGAGGCGGCAACATCTGGATGATGACTTATACCGTGCCCTTTTTTGGATACATTAATGGCTCCTACGTCTTTAAGTACGTCAAAAGAATTATCTTGCATGAAAATTTATTATGAATTTAAAAGAAAAATTGGAATAGGGAATGCATGAAAATGTAATTAACGTTTAAGTTTTTGTGAGTAATGAACGTGGTTGACACTCTTGCATTTTCTATCTTGATTCTGAAACGGCAAAGAAAAAGAAAACGAAATTGTCACAAAGTGATAAATGTATTTTCGTGAGTTTAAAGTTGCTGTTACTCTTGTTAGAGGCACAAGTGGCATCGATATTGATCTTAGACGTGTAGATATTGACCAATGCCCACCGGGCGAAAGCGAAACTTCGCAAGGTGTTAATGTATTTGCTTCTAGTGACAAGTGCAAGACCCAAACGACTCGGGTGAGTTCATCCAATATTACGATTTATTACGTTAAAGATCAAACCAATATTTGCAGTGCGTTTCGATCCCGGGTTTGGGCTTTCGAAGAGGTTCATACAAATGTGAATGTAAAGAAGGGTATTATTATCCCGGAAAGGAAAATGGTTTCTTCAGTGGTGTTCAACTTGAAGAAGAATACGAAAAACTGCTTCAGGTAATCTGCATGCAAAAGAGCACAATACTTTGTATGTTTACTTCACCGTAAAGTTTTGATTCAATTTGTTTAAATAAAACAAAAAAATTGAAAATAAAAAAATTAATTTGCTGAAATTAATTAGAAAGAAGACAATCTTTATGATGATATTGGTATGTTTGAATGCCTTTCTTGTGCTGACGGTTGTGATACTTGCCTAGACGACAGCCCTTGTGTGGCAAGCATCAATTGGATGATGCGTTCTGCCATCCTGGCCTTGAACGGATTGGTGATGGGCGCTTTGCCCGCTGTCGCCATTTTCACCTGCAAATATCGCGAGGTCAAGGTATCGCCTTCAATTACTGTAGTAATTGGCAAATAACTCTATTAACCTAATCCTCTTATCATTTACTAAGGTGGTTAAAGCTGCCAGTCCACTACTTTTGCAAGTGATTATAGTTGGTGCGGCATTTTTATATTCCACGGTAAATTGTTTCTTTCGTGTAATTTGAAAATCGTGCTAATTGAAGTTATTATTTCATAAACAAATCGTTGAAGGAAAATATATTTAAGAGGGTTTTTTTGGTGTGTTATTGGATTCCCTATCTTACACAGAATGAAGTCGTGTTGTTCAGTGAAGTAATAGCCTAGAGGCAGCAATGTAACACTGAAAACGGTCGGAAATATTTTTTTCCTGTCTTCAAAGGCAATGAAATAAAAATATGTAACAGTTAAACTAGTCGAATTACCTCCATTCTAAGAAAAGTGGTTATTTACCTGTAGATTTATTATTTCAAATAGGAAAAAACTGCAAGCTATAAAAAGAAAGGAAGCGATTTAAAGTAAAGTTTAAGCAGAATTCAGGAGTGTTATAAATAAACTATTTTTTTCATTAATAAGAAAAACAACAACAAGCAAAAACTTCTGCGATACAAAATATGAAATGTAAATTGAGTTATTCTTATTCTACTAACAAACCATAACTTGGTTGCATAATAAATCCATGGGAAATAACATTCCGTTGATACAACTCAAATGAAATTTCTATTAAATGTGTCACTCATATCTAACTCTAGTAAAGTTTGTGAATGACGTGTTTACATATCTGTAATAAGTGTGATATCGACCCGAAAGGTTTGTCTGGAAAACTGCCACGACTGATATTAAGTATATATTCAAGTAAGAGCTAAAAATAACGAAACTCACGACTGTACATCGTAATACCTAAGTGAAGTGCATACATATATAGTCTTAAATTTTTTATTTCTGTCATTTGATTATTGACTAGGCACGAATAACGTTTTCAACATTCAGTGTCAAATATTACACCCTTTTTTGAATCACTGAAAATAAAAAAGAAAATCAACAATTTTTTATGTTTTATACCGTCTACTCATTAACAAATCGAGATGAGTTCGCAATCGAACAATAGATTTTGCATTACTTTTCCAGACGAAGAAAGTCTTTTGTACGCTTCATTCTTTTATTTTACTTTATTTTCTCTGCTCCAGATAGTAGTCATGTATTTTCCACCTACGCCAGCTACTTGTACAGTTCGCATTTGGCTTCGAGAAATAGGATTTGTACTCTCTTACGGCGCGCTTTTGCTTAAAACATGGAGGTATGCAAAAGAATTGGAAATTTAATTTAAATATGATGGCTTAAGTTATATTGATTTTCTTTTTTTTATTTCATCTAGGATTTCCCTCATATTTCGAATAAGATCAGCTAAAGCCATTAAAATAACAGATATGAATTTAATAAAAGGATTAAGTTTTCTAGTCGGCACCTGCACCATTTTCCTCGCAATACGCACGTTAGTCGATACACCAAAGGTTATAGCCGCTCGTACCACGGACGATCTGAAAGCATTTCTTTGTTCAACAGATTGGTGGGACCATAGCTTCACTGTAGGTAAGTAAGCTCCCTTCGAAATTTGTAAGTATAAACACTAATATATTCCTTTGTGCGCAGCTGAATTGCTTTTTCTTGTTTGGGGAATACATCTATGCATTGTTGTGAGAAAGGCGCCATCTGAATTCAATGAAAGCAAATTTATTAGTTTAGCAATATACAACGAATTTCTCCTGTCTACATTTCTTAATGTTTCTATGTACGTATTATCAAATCAATTTTAAACTTACACGTCTTGAAACGTGTTATTGCAAAGAAAAATTCTTAAACTTTTGATTAAAATGTTTTCTCTCTGAACCTGCAGAAAATTACTGCAATTTTACGCTGTCACTCAAATAACAAAACGAATTTTGTTTTTTTGATTGTAGGTTATTCCTGCAGTCACCTGCCAATCCTGATCTTCTGTACATAATATTTTTTTGTCACAGTCAATTAACGACTACATTGCTTCTCTGCCTTATTTTTGGCAGTAAAGTAAGTTATTTCTCAAAGGGGAAATCATTTAAAGAAATCGATTTTGTTTTATTACGGTTTAATTCCAGGCATACCTAGTGCTCAAAGGTCGCGGTAAGGAGGAAGAAGGAAGTAGTTCAACTTTTATCACCAAACCACTGACAGCTAAATTTCTTGTTCGACCTCCAAAATCAACTAACTCAACGAGAATGGCCATATCATCATCACCATCTGTAGGTCAAGCGCCACTCGAAACTGCAGCAATTATTCTTACAGAAGCTGACGCTCAGGTTTAATACAATTTTCTTTTTCAATGGAATGTTAAACCAATATTTTTTTTATTTTTTTTTTCTATTCCAGGAAGAATTAGAAGCAATATACTCGCAATTAGAGTCCCTCAAAGAAAAAAATGAAAGATTAGGCCATACTACAATAGTGGCTAAAATTATAGCTATGCAGATGGGGCTTAATGTGGAAGTGGATGTTCCTCACAGTGGAAGTGATATTGATGGCAGAGAAATCCAGTCTCTTAAAGAGGCCGACTTTCCATGTTCAAGCAAATCATTTGCAGACAAAGCTCATTCTCATAGACATTCATCAATGTAGACTCTTCCTAATCAAAAGGTTCATCTTCTTCATACAGAAATTATATTTTTATGATTATTTTGAAACTGTCAATCAAAACGTGAGATTTTTTATTAAAAGGATGAGAAGATAAGTGGTGGTTATTTCTATAGAAGAAACAAAGAAGCAAAAACTTGTTATAATTACATTTTAATATTCGTATTTTTTAATAATCCAATTTTTAATTTCCAAATTTTTTTAAATTTTTTATACAACTTTTTTTTATTATTTCAATTTTTTTAAATTTTCATTTGGATTAATTTTCAAGTGAAATTAATAATTTTTTTCTTCTTTGGATACGTCGATTGATTTTAAATAAAAGCAAATTAAGGGAGTTTTCACTTCGATTCTTTTCTGATTAGTTTTGCAAATCAAACATTAACACTAGTTAAACTCAGCTTTCCCACTGGACATCCACATCAAATTTCTGTACATTTCCTCATACACGTCAGGGATGGTGCCAGCATGCGGAATGTGCACCATCTTAACAGATTCTTGGCCAAACAACCGCTTCTCGTACTCAATCAATTGTTTAAAGAATCCGTGGTTTGGATGCGCAATCGGTCGTCTTCCCTTGATGTACTGATAAGCTTTCCTCAAACTCATCCCCTCGTATTTCATCAAGTAAGCAATGCATAATGAAATTGACCGACTGATCCCAGCTACACAGTGAACTAACGTTTTGCCGCCTCGACGTCTCACCTCGGCGATCTTATCGGCCACGATATCAAAATAAGCGTACAGGTTGGAGTACGGTGTGTCGTCTACAGGCACTTTGAGATAATCAACGTTTGGTATGGGTAAGTTAGGCAGCTCGATCGTGGCATTAATAATGCATGAGATTCCGCGGTCTACGATGCGACTGAACTGAACTGCTCTTGCACCTGATACATACAAATAATCAGTCACCGCTGACAGTTGGTAGAAGATGTCCAAGTCTGTACGTGAGGGTTGTGCAGTTGAGGTTTGGCCGTGAGAACCTGGATTTTGAATGGAAAATTATTTTAGTTGCGAAGATGTTATTATAAATAAATTAAAATTTCATTGACTTAAGACAACAAAGTGAAGTTAAATTCTGAGCTTCACGAAATCAATAAATTTAATTTATTTTGCGTTATTTAAGAAGCGTTTCAATTCAAACCTCTGTCGTAAACGTTACTAGAACAGGACAAACAAACATGCTGATGAGAGGGTTGAGGACGAACCGCTGGTGAAGGTAAAGGACGAACCGCTGTTGAAGGTAGACGACGCTGATAAAAACTCATTGCGCCACTACGATGTACTAAAAGAATTACGTGTAAGCCTAATTATTATAAATTAGCATAATAATTCATTAACTAAAGAAAAACTTTGATATATTGCACTCACCTTTTTTGTTCTATGTTTTAAGAATTTCAGCTTAACACATTCTCCTTGTCATTTTCACATTTTAAATGTACGTTAAGACAATAAACTTCACAACTCTCACATTAATTTTAACATTGTCAACTGAATAATTTTTTTTATAATTATTTATATTCGAAATAAAATGTAGAGGACAGGTGGCTTAACATTAAACTCCCATTTTAGTGCTATTTATTATTTTTCTTTAACAATAAATCCGCACTCAGCGTGCAAATACCATCCCATGCCTTTATTGCTCTTTTAGGCCCAGGTAGCCATATTTCATTTAACAAACTCCCATAAAAACTTTTGGTCCGTGAGTCCTTGCTCCTTTAGGAGCACAGGACGGCCAAGAAATTTCTCGATCCCTTTAAAGCAAAATTCATGTGCAGGTAATTGCAGGAGTATTTATTAAACGGCGTATTGGACTTAGTATGACGTGACTTCTCCTAATTAAAATGGGAGTGTCTGCTGAAGAGTCCAGAGCTGATCAACACCAGAAAGTGTTGTTTCAATTTCGTTATCAAATTCAACGTTATTTAGGTAAGAAATTTCGAGTTTGCACAAATAAAATTTTAATTAAGTTTAATTAGGTTATGGTGGCGGAGGTTTGGTCTACTTGGCAGTTGATGGTCATAAGGGGAATAAAAGGCGACAAGTTGCAATCAAAGTAGTCAGATACAACAATCCATTAGGAGAGGGAGAATGGCGCTATTGGTCACGACTCCATCACCCAAACATAGTACATTTATTGGCTAAATTCGAAGTAAGTGGTGATCGGTTCTACGTGATGGAATATGCTGCAAATGGTACGTTATTTGAGTGGATGAGACGTCATCGAACTGAGGCGGGTTTACCTAGGGTAAGGTTTTAAGCTTTTGATTGCACAATCCATGGACTGAGATTTGAAATTTTTTTTGTAGGTGACCGAAACTCGTACAAGGCGATGGATGCGCCAAGTTTTAGAAGCTGGGAGATATTGCCATCATTTGGGGCTCTATCACTTCGACATTAAATCGAGCAATATTCTTTTGGATGGTTCGCTGAACATTAAATTGGCAGACTTCGGCACCATGAAGTGTAAAGACGAGGAGGAGATCCGGCATAACGGCTGCCGGTTTTATCGACCTCCCGAAGCTTTAAGATCCTCTGGTCGAGTTCGAGGCATTGCTGCACTTGAAGCAGTGGACGTGTGGGCAATTGGAGCAACACTGTTGCGGTTTTTGTCGGGAGGCAAACTAATCTCCTACCGCGACTTCACAGACAGTGACAGCGAGCGAAAGAGCGACATTTTGACTAACATTCGACGAAATGTCATCCGGATACCAACGCTACCAATTGCTCACGAAGGCGCACGCCCTTTGATAATGCAAATGCTACAGTTGGAACCTCGAAGGCGACCATCGTGCGCGAGTCTCTTAAAAAATCAGTGGCTTAACCACAGACACAGCCCAAGAAATCCCGCTGCAGAAAGATCTGGGAGCAATGTAAGCCCCGAGTACGTAACCGCAACTTCCAGTCCAGCAGTTAAAAGGTCACCAGTATCGAAAAATCAGAAATCTCTTAAAGGAACTACTTCGACGGCTGCTCGGCAATCAATCGATCCTGCAACACGAGTCATGGCGTGTGAAGGTTTACGAGAGACATCACCGCCTGAAAAGCCGAGAAGTCCTCAGAAACAGTCAGAGCGGGTACCGGGGACGTATGCAAGTAAAAAGCAACCAGCCAGAAGCGTATCAACCAACAAAATAAATAGTTATGCAGTTCCCGTGCGAGAAATATCAAAAACATCGACTAATTTGAGAAAATCTAAAATGTTATCTGCAAAGAAAAAACGCTCATCCACTAGACAGACTATATCCCCGTCTAGAGCCAGACTGTCTCCTCCCGCCAGACCCGATCAAGCGTCTGTGGATGTTCGAAGAAAACGGTCAAGAACTACTCCCCAAATGCGTCATCAAAGTAATGGCAGAAATTACAGAGAACATTAAACTGATAAAAGTAAAAATTATTTCATGTCTTGTGTATACGATTCTTTCATTGTCTTCGCAAGTAATTTTTCTAGATTTGTAAAATTGAAAGCAAAATTGTAAAAAGTGAATTATATTTTTTTAAATCTAAAAAAAAACAATAAAACTGGAACTTTTTTTATTTTAATTTTTTTGTTATTTTTAAACACGTTTAATCGTAACATAATTTTTAAAATTCTAACTTCTCTTTTTTTTTTTTTTAGTTCTTAGATGATATTCAAGTTTAATTTGTTTCATTTTGTTTTAGTTTTCCTCCTAGAATTTGCAGTTGATGAGATTCATAAAGTTCTAAGTCCCTTCGGACTTTTTAACTTCAGCCGTTAAAACACACCGAACCCAATCTGCAATACTTCTTCCTTGCGGTACATTGAATTTTTCCCAAGAGCCCGTTGAAGGTTTATGTCTCCATAATTGTTCTCGATCATCTTGAAATAAAAAAAATGGCCATTCTTGACTTACACTAAGATGAGTCCAAGATTTCCCCAATTTTTCAACACCAGCTGGTGGTTTAGTCGCTTCCCATTTGTTATTATCAGGATCAAAGATGTGGATTTCTGAACTGGTATAGAAATACAATTTTCCTTCAAACGGCGCGCAAGAAGAGCTGTATTTAATGGCAGGATGAACAGTCTTCAAGTACCACTGATTAGCAAAAACATTGTAGCAGTAAAGGGAAGTATTCGCAGCATTTCGAAGGAATAGGCAACTTAGTGTGCTGATAAAATAACAATCTTGATAATGGCCCCTGAGAGGGGCTAACGACTCCCACTTTTTGACTCCTGGATTGAACCTCACGAAGGCAGTTTCTCCCCAGATGTAGATTTTATTGCGGTGTTCTGCAATCCGGATGCAGTCTGTGACCGGACATGACCGAGTTACTTCCTTATACCTGCCATCCTCTGGGTAATATAAAATTACACACTGATAATAGCAACTGAAAAAGTAAAGGCAGCATCCTAGAGCGCACGCTAAAAAGTCTGGTGTTACTTCATCTGGCAGGGATCTTTCTGCAGTCCACGTTCTAGTTCCGGGTGAGTAAGTGTGGATTAAAACTTTTGGAGGATAATCAGGAGATGTTCGGAAAAAGTGCAGTTTGTAATTGAACTTCAGCACATCGTCATTGCCACCTTCATCAAAAGAAGCAGCTAGAGATTTTTTAGAACTGGTAGTACTTAATTTCTTCGCTACTTTCGCTGGGGGTTCCGGTACTGCAATGCCATCTTTTTTAAGCAGCCGAGATGTGGCTGCTGATAACAGCATTTGAAGTAATTCCACTGATTCTTTAACTAAGGCTTCGGTGTTTGGGAGGTTGTGGAGGTACTCATCTGAGAGGGAAGCCATATCGACGTCATTGCATAACATAAGTAAATCCGTACGTCTGCCATCGGGGTTATGTTTCGCCCAATCAAGAATGGATGACATTATTACTTCAGATGGTTGACATTCTTTCAACTGCGGAACAAGTTCGCTCATATGTTTTGTGCTTAATTCGACAATTTGGCCATCTTTGCATATGTCCTCGAAATTATTCTTAATAAAGTGAACGATCACGCATTGCCCCTCCTCGTTGCCATAATTATCCGCCAACAATAATGTTTCCATAAAGTTATCAACGGTCAAATTTTGTAAGAGCAGCTTCCAACAGAAATCTTGAAACTGTTGCATTTGCAGGTAATCTGTAGCCATGATGAGTTCTTGTATTTTGCACACGTCGTCACTCAAATTGGGCGGCACTTCTCCGGTGTAAGCAAATTCTATGATTATAGCTAAGACGTCTATTTTGATTCCAGCTAACTCCACTTCTTTGGGACCGGTATTTCCACCGTTAAACAGAGACTTGAAGTAGGGAGAAGTCGCACTCAAAATTAACCGATGTGCAGGTACCTGACCGCCACCCTCGCATTTCAATGTTACGTCTGTTAAAGTGTTGTTTTTCCGAAAATTATCCAAATCACTAATCAACTGTTTTTGATGTTCTTTTTCTAACTGTTCACAGTCCATCTATAAAAGATAAAATTCTTCAATTAAAAAGAAACAGAATTTTAAAATATTATTTAGTTTAAGAGTAATGCAAATGGATTTGTGTCAAATACTCCGATGTACCTTTCTGCAAGAAAAAGTAAAATAATATTACAAAACCTGTTGGTAATCACGGCAATAAACGAAATTCTCTTACATCTTTATGTTAAATGTTTCAAATCTTTTTTTGATATTACATAAACGTAGAATTACAAAAAACTATAAACTTCATAAATACTTTATAAATATAAGTATTGCATTTCGTTTTAGAACCCAAAATTAGGTTCTCTTATCAATTTTTTTTCAAATTGCCTTTTAAAAATATAGTACAGATATTGTTTACCAACAATAAATAAATGTACTATCATTGTAAATCAGTTTTTCTACAGATTTTTTTTTCTTTACAAGAGTTTCATACACAATTTCATACAATATCCATTTTTTTAAAAATAAATAAGGTAAGACGAAAAATGGAATAAATTATTCATTATAAATTATTCATTTCTATATTGCTCTGATTTAATCACAAATAAATCTAGAATAAATATATGATAAAAAGCAGTTATTTAAAGAGTTGACTAATAGAATTGGGTTCATGACATTTACCTTAGATACCTTAGATATTGTATAACTATAACTTAAGACTAATGGTTTTACTCAGGTTTAAATTAAGTTCCATAAATGTAATTATTTTATTTTATATAATCAAACATTTTACAAAAAAAATTATAAAACTACCTTGGAACAAGAAGTTATCTAGTGTTTACGTCTGGGTATTTGAGCAGACTTTGTTTTGTAGTCACGTGAAAACATGCTGAAAGCCAACTAGGCAAATCATCAAATCACAGTTTAGAGCAAGCAAGCAGAGAGTTAGTCATATGAAGTAGGATGTCTTGTTCACTCATGCCAGCGACCACACAGTACATTGTAGCATACGAACCAAAAGTGGATGATAAAGTTAACAGAAGAAATAACAACTTCAAAGTTTGGCGCGCCAGACTCAATTTATCATTTAGCATCTACATTTTAACTGGAGGTATTATATGTAAACATTGTGATAAGTATTTTAAGAGTTTGGGGATTTCGGGACAATAAGGGAAGAATTAACTTTACATTTCAGAAATTATTTATGGAGGTTTTGAACTGAATTTTAAAACTAGTTTTGAAATTTTTATGTGTTGCTGATTTATAAATGCACATTAATACAGTCAATTGGCACATTAACTGGGGTAAATTTTTTTAACAAAGTCATTTTTCTCACATCTTTGATGTAATTTTTCCATTTCGAATTATTAAAAATCTAGATTTAGCAATGACTGATTACAGTGAGAGACAAATTTAGTGATAAATATGTACTTTACAATTTATTTATTTTTTTTAAATTACTGATAAGTGTATAGACTCTGATTTACAGGGCAAGATCTTGACACTCAAAAATGAAGAAAAAAAATCCATAGATGAATAGTGTCATTTAAAATTTAATTAGTCCGAGATCTAAGTCTAAAATGTTATCTCTAATTTTTTCAACTCTATTTTGGTTGCAGGTACATTATTAACTCTTGGTACATTTCTGTTAAGTGGACTATTGCTTGTCATAGGATTTATTGCCATTGCTTTCACTGCTTTTATGGCTGCTACTTGGTTGATATTCTACAAAACACTGGACTTAGTCAGACAAAACTCAAGGAACTACGTCACTTATGATGCCAAGGAGTTTAAATCCATAATAAATATGAAGAAGTCATGTTAACTTCAGAAGCCACAAAAAAATCGTATCTGATTACATTCTGTATAATATAATGCAAATTTTTGTTAATGCAGCAAATTAAATTTAATTAATGTTACTTTTCTTTGTTGAAGTTGGAATTAACAAAAAAGAAGTAACTATAAATAAATATTTTCTTGTCTGTTGATGTTTAGTCAATAGAAGCAATGAAAAATTACTTAAAGTAATGCATTGATGAGTAATACGATTAAAATAATTCTAAATGCACAATTTGTTTTATATTTTTATATCTTAGTTGTCATTTAAAGTAATTTATGCAGATGAATCTATAAAATTACCACCTGTTAGTAATATTTAAAAAAATTAATTGTAATTAATCAGATAATAAATAAATTTATAGCTTAAAAATACCATAAAGTTTTTAATTTAAAGCAAAAATTAATTTAAGATCAAAGGGTTACTGTGTTTGTATGTTGGATAATTTGTCAATAGATGGCGCCTAAGCTTCTACAAATCATTTTTAGGCTCTTGTACTCAAACCCAAATCTATATAGTCATGTTTGACATTTTGGATGGATGGTGTCATTATCTTCACATAATTTGGCCTGTACTGTATTAACGTGAACTCTACATTAATCGAAAGTAATGATGAAGTTGTTACGATTTGAAGGCTTGTAGATATTGGATTATAAATTACTGTAACTCTGAAAATTTGACTCAAACGATGTAAAAATATTTTAAACAATGCAAGACCTATATTACACAGAAAATTTGATAGTTGGTTGTGGAATAACTTAAATTAACGGATTTCCTTTCAAAAAAATGAAGTATAATAAGTATAATCCATTGAAACTCAATTTAACAAAGTGTGCTTCAATTAAACTTTCAAAGTCTATTGTAGCAATTAAAATCATACTATAGTTTTCGAAATAGAACGTAAAGTTGACGTTCTATCGAAATTAAATAGAATCTATAAACAATTTAACCTACTTCTATTTCTAATTTTAAAAATTAACAGACAATTTTCTTTTAATTTTCAAATTTGGCGCCCCATCGCTGTTGTCAAACGTCATAAAATTTTGCCCAATCAAAAACTTAAAGGTGCAAAACTTACTTTTTTGTGATGAAGTTACGTTGAAGGCTTTAAATTGCAAAGTCGCAGTTTTTCGTCTGCAAAAATTTCTCATGTTGATTCGTCATAAATATTTGTGTCACTGGTTATTCTTTCTAAGAATCAGTAATGATAATAAATAATATGTCAATTTGACTAATTAAAGACATGGCTCGAGAGATAAATCATTTCTAATAAACTTTTATACTGAAATTTAAATTGCTCATTTATGCTTAAACTTCAATACACGCCAATTTAATATTCTTTATTTTTATTTCTTAATCATAAATTTATTTCTTGCATCCTGCATGACAAACCAACTTATTATTATTACTGCCATAAGTGAAAACCAAGAAATATAACAAACCGGTTGCTTCAACAGTTACCCAGTAGCAAGCAACTTCAAATTTATCATTCTGCCATTTACAAATTTACTAATGATTTCTTAAAGACACTTTCAAGTCCCAGTCTTACAAGTTCCTTTCACTGGACACTCGGACGTACATTAGTTATTTAATTTAATAATAATTTTATATCTCGCCACTAGATGTCAGGAAAAATAAAACTTGAAGCATGTTTTAAGTGTACATCGATTCATACATGATCAACGATTAGCCAATGTAAAGGATGGCGGGCGCTGTGGCGACCAATCCGGTAGGGCGTATTATATGCTACCACGAGCCGAATTGGTGCGATCAAACCGTGAGTGCGCATCCTGCCCTCCCCTCCCCTTCCCTTCCATTCGCGCAACGGGCTGGCAACCTATAAATCGGACAGCCGCTTTTTTGCACCGGCTGTCACTTGGGGAATAGAGCTGCTAGCAACTGTCGTGAACGAAGCATCCAGAGTGTAAGATGGTGCGAGGCGGTGTCGCAGCCTCCACTGCTGCAGCAATGTTGCTGCTGCTGACCGCCGCCGCCTCCACCTCCGCTGCCGAAGCCGAGCCATCCAAGTGTCCGCATTGCTCGCACGCGGCTTCTGAACAGAATAGGCAGAGTGCCGACGCGTTGAGACTCGAAGCTATCAAACAGCAGATTTTAAGCAAGTTGGGACTCCGTCAGAAACCCAACATTACGTGGAACATACCACGTGAAGTGATCTTGCAGACTCTGTGGCGCGCCGATGGCGTACGTCAGCTGCTTCTGGAACCGGGGTCGACGCCTCCGCAGCCTGAGACGGACGATTATTACGCGCGCACGGCTGAGATCATTACGTTCGCCGAGCGAGGTGAGTCTGGGAAGGGAGTGGCTCCGGGTTTCCCCACGTGCATCACGCACGTGGTACTCTCTTTATTCCCTTGCTTTTATGTTATTACATATGGAAATTGGCTGCTGACAATTTTTACATCGTCGAATGGTGCATTTTATTTTATTTACACGTTTATAACAAAATCATCTCTTTATTCAGCTTAAATATGCGCTTGGCTTTCCTGCAATACTTTGAGTTAAGCTCCTTTTTTGTTGAGATTTTTGTGAGCAGCTATACATTAATCTACATTTACTTCTTTTTAAAATGATTTTACGTGCACAATGCTGTACAGCTTTAAAAATCAGTATCGATAATTTTTTAAAATTTCTGATTTCAATGTAATTTTTTTTAAGATTGATACTTTTAACTAGTTCAAGGCTACTTTCCCCCATTAGTGGTAAAATTTAAATGATTTTTCACCTCTCAAACCGTCACAAACAACTAATTTGAATTGAAAAAGAATTTAATAATTTGGAATTAATGCTACAATTACTTAGTTTAATATTATAACTATTGTTGTAAAACATTATAATATTATTTTAAAATGTTTAGCCTAACGGTTTTCTTTTTTAAAGTAGTGTTATAATTTAATCCTATCTGCTTTATTTCATTCAACCCTTGCAAAATTTTCTCCCACTGGCATTGGTGTAGAGTTTGAATGGTCCAAAGACTTTATGGTCAGTTCAAGTTCTGTAACGTGGTAGGTCCAGCTTGGACACTTTCCCTCTATACAAGTCGAGGGGCAAAGGTGAGCGTGATCTTTGAGACCTGTCCACTATGTGCACCGATGGTCCTGTTTGGCCCGTCACCATATAAAGGGCTTTTGGGACCATCTCCCACTAAGTGGACATAACACACGATACTCAAAACACCTCATTTCAATCTATTCTCCCCTCTGCATATCTCATTTTCCCAACTTTTCCCTCAACTTTTGCAATCGACTTTAATGCACACAACTTGGTCACCGTGTCACCAGGTCGTAGCACCCTTCCACCTCCCACTTCCCGGCTTCCTCCCTCCCTTTTTCTGCATTTCCCAGCATCCTCTCCATTCCAGGGCAAAACTCTGGCCTCGAACTCCTCCTTCATCATAAATCAGGAAACTCACCATCCACCCCCGTATAAGACAAGGCCACTGTCCCCCCCCAGACGTCACACAAAGTTCAAATCTGCACTGTTGCCAGGTGATATTAGGCAGGATCTTCCTTATTGACAAATGACCTTGACCTATTCCCACAGTACAATCATTTGTGCACTCATTTTATTGATTACCTTTCAATATCACCGTTATAATCAAGCAAACTCTTATTAGATTATTGGGCATGCACTGTGAATTTGATGTATTCGCTGGGGATGATTTCAGGTCATCATCGTCTAAGAGAGAAGTTTTTTCTGTTAGTAAAGCAACTGGTACTTGCAGATTAAAACTGGTTAATGACGTGCTGGGAAATAGGAAAAAGGAAGCATTGAAATTTCTCAAACCTGATGCATTGTTTGTTATAAAATTATAACCTAAAACTCTAAGCCAGGAAAAAAATAATGGATTCAATGTGAAAGACCATATTGAAAAATTACATAACATTTAGTAACCTGATTATTATAAGTAATAGAAAGTAAATCTTTAAAATATTATTTTATTTTCTTTTAGTTTTTTTTTATATTCGTAACGTGTATTTATTCCCAGTCTGCAATTTAGTTCATAGGGTCACATTTTAATAATTAGATAATCCTGTATTTTAGAGAGGGAGAAGAAAAAGTAGAGTAGAGTAGACTAGAAGCTGGCTATTCCCCCCCAAAAAATGTGCAAACAATTGGCTCCTTGCCATCGCCATATTTTTGCCGGAAGTTCTTCCGAGTTTCCTAACAAGTAAGATTTTTAAGAAGATAATTCAACAAAGAATAAATCCAAAAATAGAAACTGCACTGTTAAATTTACTTAGTACAAATAAGACTCATTATTTTTCCTAATTCCTGTACAAATACAAAAATTACAAGTTTTTTTTTTCATGACGGGACATTCACAAATCATATTAGATGTAAAAGGAAATAGTGCATGAGCTATAGCAACTTTACTCATCTTTATTTATCAAATAACCCGGTAATTGATAATCAAAGCAAGTAGTAAGAAGGGGGAAGCTTCTTGAATTTTTATATTTCAAACTATGTATTGATTTTTTCCTGCGTCAGCACATATGTCAGGTCTCAGTAGTCTGATGATTGCTAGTAAGAAAGGAAAAAGGATCCTTTAAGAATCCATCCACGAATCTAAACTTTTGACACGAAATACTACAGGAACCACCAAAATGTGGCATTCGGCCAAAATCTTAAAACAGAACCAATCTTAACTAAAGACTTTTTCTTCCTTTCTGAAATTGAATTTTTTTATCCTACTTTTTTTTATCCTTTTACAGCGGATAAAGCCAACACCAATGACAGGGTGTGAAGCACTCGTACAACCCTCATCCCTTCACCCACGGGAGGGATAAAAAAATTCACCCTCCCACTGGCGACCCCCAACAACCGTGCACTTGTTCTGTAGCTGCATAACCCCCATCTGCTCTCTCCCCTTCCCGTTACCTTCACCACCATCCTACCACTCCACACCCCCTTAAAAAAGGGGGTGGGGGTATAAAAACGGGGTAGGGGAAAAAGGGCTTCTCCCACGGGCCTGAAGTAACTGGTTTTATGAACTAACCCCCAACGATGCTCTAGCGAGTGTCAAATTTTTTTTCATAAGAAACCTCGTTTGGGGTTTGATGGATTCCTATAGAAGGGATGCATACACCTGAGCTAAGTTAGAGGTCATTTATGAATGTGACTTTTGAATAGGGGCTTTGGTGGCGAGGGTGGTTTATAATAGAATTTTTTATACTGTAGGAAACTTTTTGTGTAAAAAATGCATAACCATTTTTCTTTTTTCCTCCCCTTACCACAATAAACCTAGGATTAAATATTCAGTTGCAAATTTTTTTTTCAAAAAAGTTGTCACATTGTAATGTTAATGTCAGTGTTTGTTGTGTTATTATTTTATCTCATTTTTAAAAAAATCAAATTTATTAATTCCTTTTTTTTTCTCTTTTTTTTGAATGTTCTAAATAGGTGGCACCCTAAACGGACAAACGCTACTTGAATTCTCCAATAGCCACGACAATCCTCATAGTCTTCGAGTAAAGGGCGCCACCTTATGGGTGCAGCTGCGATTCCGGTCTCCATTAGTGCGGCAATTCCGCCATTTATTCCAGGACCGTAAAGTGACTTTGTATGTGTTTCGAGCCCATAAAGTGGGTGGACAAAATTCTTCTAGAGACGATTCTCACGCCTTGAGCAGCGCCTCTCGCTACAACCTTGATCTGCTGACATCTTCGCGGGTCAGTTTCAAGCACGTCGGCTGGAAGAAACTCGACTTGCAGGACGCAGTTCAGCGATGGTTTTCTGGTCCGTTGGGTTCGAAATTCACGGTCCTCATCGACTGCTCTGGCTGCGGCTCGCTCGTCGAGCCCATAGTTTTCGAAGCAGCTCCAGATGCCGACGGCGGTGCTACAACCAGTTCCGCTGCGTCGCGGGGTCTTCGTCCTTTTTTGGCAATCGTGACGGAACCCGTGCCGCAGCACCGGGTTCGCCGACGGGCTCTTGAATGCGATAGTAAAACAACTCAGTGCTGTAAGCAGTCGCTCTACGTGAGTTTCAGAATTTTAGAGTGGGATGATTGGATCATTGCCCCACAGGGTTACTACGCCAATTACTGTATGGGTGACTGTGCTCGTCGGGGGCGAACGCCGGACACATTCTCAAGCTTCCACACACACGTGATTGAGGAGTACAAGAACCGAAACCCTTACGCAGTTATCCAACAGTGCTGTGCACCTACCAAATTGGCACCCATGTCGCTCATTTACTTCGACCAGGATTCCAACATTATCAAGACAGACCTTCCTAATATGATAGTCGATGAGTGTGGTTGTGCCTAGAAAAAATAAACTTATATTTAAAAAATAAAGAAAAAAAATTCCATCGTCCTGCCACGCTCTCTTCTTCTAGAGAATCTTCCATGACGAGTTGATTCTATATGGAACTTCTGTGATTAAGGCAATCTCGCTACCATAGTCTCGGGGCCGGGTCAGAAAGAAGAAGAAGAAGAAGCCTTGACTTGAAGGCGTTGACCCTTTGTGATAGACTCTCGAAACCCGAATGATCGGGCGTTGGTCAAAATGCCGTTTTCAAATTATTTTCAATGTACTTTTAAGTATTAATGAATACGTAATCAACATTCGTCTGTGAAATGCAGTTTTATTTTCATTTGATACTCTTTCTTTGTCTGTCTATTTTATAGTTTTTATTAACTCAAACGGCGTAAAACTTTTAAATTACGGCGTCTCAAATATGTTATGCAAAAATATGTAAAAAAATTTACGTTCTGTTTTTGATTTTGTTATTATTTAATCTACAGTACTAAGAATTTATTCTTATAATATGTGATGACAACCTCAAGAGATCCAATTATTATTTTTCCCAATATTAATTTATTTTATTAACTATAATTAATTACGTTATTTTGACCAACATTCGACTTACGGTTGTAAACCCGCCGCCGATCGTGTTCAACTGATTCAGAATTTAGAGCAAAAAAAAATTAACAAAAAGACAAAGGTAAACAAATAAGACGAAGGCTATCGTCAAATTGACGTGATTACTTAGTAATTAAATGAACCGCTTTTTTTCTCCACCGTGTCCGAGCTTAATTTAGTGTTTTACAAAGCTCTCAACTTAAATCAGTGCCTGAAACGAGGCTGAAACGCATGTGACGTCACAAGGAGATCGAAGCAGCAAACAGTAACAATAGTAATGAAATAAACATGTCTTTTGTGATTAGAACATTTCCATAATAGATAATAATTAGATAAATCCATTTACAAATTAAGTTAGTATAAAACTGTCAGTATCAAAAAAAATTACTTTATCCCATTTTCATCTCCTTGGATGCTTCATTTACAGCTAAGATGGTGCTATTGTATGAATAAATCAACTGCTCCAAAGGACACATATGTAAATTGTGAGGAGAATGTTTTGTATATGTATTTCCAGCTTACAAACTAGATAAAAAGAGCTGCCAAATTGTGCGAGATTTCTTGTTAAAGTTGTTGTACTCGAACCGTAGGTTTGTCTGTGAACTTCTTTATTAAAGGGGAAAACAACTGATTAGATAAGAACACAGAAATAAATGCAAATGTCATCAACATTGAACTAAAGAGGTTAAATTTATCATAAAGACAAAGTGCATTTTCACTGTTAACTTAAGTAATGCTTACCATTGTATACAAATTAATTACTATTGAAAGAAAGAGCTTTAATGAAAACAATGTAATGAAAACAATTAGGGATTTACATTTATTTTATTTTTTATTCTAAATTTAAAAAAATTGATGACATTCTGTGCCAAAGTACAGACAAAATCTTAAGAACAATCTTGCACAAAAACGTTTTGTCCTGTTTTATGGCACATACTGGCAGTATTGACTACCAAAAATACATATAGCAAAGGCTAATAATGTGATATATGCAAACTAACAGTAAAAAGATAATTGATTCCATGTGATTATATAGTATACTAACTGTTAATTGCATTGTGCTTTCAAGTTGAAAATAATTCGTCTGTGCTCTTATCTGATCGGTGAGATATGCAAAGAGTGACTAACTTAAAGTATTTCTAATTTATATTCAACTAAAGAAAACTTTTTTATATGACTGCAGATGTTTCTTTATTAATTTGCATGTATAAAAACACTTAATGTTGTATAGAAACAACATTAAAAAATACAAGAATTAAAGAAAAAAGTTCATTAGATCTTCACTACACGTCTTCCTCGTGTTAAAATGGGACTGTTTAATTTAATTACTCAAGCCATCAATTTCTTTTTTCATACGTTAAAGAAAAACAGAACTAGTCCCAAACTTAAACAAGAATATGAAAGGAAGACTTAAAAAAAAACAGTTTTGAGAAAGAAAAAAAATTACTGTGTATTTAATTTTTTTTGTTACCAGATTTTGTTGTCAGGAGATATACGATGAACACAATTGTGTTTAAAAAAGTTGTTTTTACGCAAGTGTTCAATTTTGTGACAAAGAACATTTGGATTACACACTTTTTTTAAAGACCACTTATTGTAATGTAAGAAATTTTCAGAGCTATTAAAATGCATGTTTTATCAATAAAAATGTTATGCAATTTATTTATCATTTATTTTTTTATTTTTTATTTTTTAGATTAATTTATAAGAAAATGAAAAAACGTAATTCAGCAGTAGTAAACATAAAAAATTCATTAGTATGACGTTTTACACGTTTTACATCACATTTATTCACTCTAAAACAAGAAGTTTGCATAAATCATTTTTTATGTGAGTAAAAACCATGTTGGGCGCAAAAATTTTCATCACTTTTAACAACAAAAACAAAGGAGAAAAAGTATGCGCGATAGAAAAACATACTAGTATTGTATGTTGCATTATATCAAGCCCTAAAGTAGTCAAAGACCAGCTTGAAAAATGAAGCAATGAGCAGGAAGCTAGGAGGGTGAGGTTCCATTCATGTGGGAGCCCTGGGAGGGGGCTTCAACTGCACAGGTGAAGCCTCTTTGAGCCCAAACTGACCGGCCTGTAAAAAACCAGCAAACGGGCAGGGATAAAGAAAGAAGAAAAAAGAAGAAGAAAAAAAAAAGAGATCCCTTAGCCAATCAGTCCAAGTCCAGTCTGTGTCCAAATTACACTGAGTCCAGGTGAGGTGAGAACTTACCTACATATCTAAGAGGGAGAGGTTTATTCAAAGACCCCTGATTCATCCTTAGTCAGTTATCCCCCTCTATCATTTTTATTATCAACATTTCTACTAGATGGTTTTGGAAATCTTTTCATTTCAACTTTAACTGAATTTTTCTATAAAAGATTCAAACCGTCATTGAATATTGAATGGGCATCTTAAATCACGAGTCTTTAAATCTTATTTTGATTTTTGCGTTTTGCTTTTGCTTTCGGTACTAATACTACAGGATCACGTTCAAAATGTATTCAATTTCATATAAATAACCATATCGTGTATCAAGAAAAATTATTAATTCGCGACATAGAAAAAAATAAAAATTTAAAATTATAAATAATCTGATTCTTGACGTCGTGTCTGGTTCTTTCCACGTGAAATTACACCGAAAGTGACGTAAAGATTTCTCATTTTCTTTGATTTTCTATCATTTGATCTTCCATCTCACCATCAGAAGGAAACGAGATGAACTTTAGAATTTAGTTCTTGCTGATGTATTAGTCGTTGATTTTCTTATCCGTGCTAAATAAAATTGATAAAAGATATTTTACTAAAAAAAATCGTCTTCAATAACGGCAATACAATATCATTATTCCCTCCATTTTCCCCGTAAACAGTAGCAGTGTACAAGTGTGCGGCCTGTCAATTGGGGATAAAATACCGTTGACAGATGGCTCGACCTATGGTCCTACCGGACTCAAGGGCAACCTTTGGTCTTGGGGTCACCACTGACCATCGGTCGACCACGTGCCCTCAACTGGGAAGAGGGGGCACGCTCATGGTCACTGACGGTGGCCCCAGTGGACACTAGAGGGGGAAAGAAAAGCTTATTGTGGGGGGTCACTAAACGATGCCCCGCCCCCGCTAGGTGCTTTGAGTGGCCACGCGCCAAAACAAGACAACAAAGTACGTCTTGCCTTTTGCTGTTTGGTTGTTGGCCTCAGAAAAACGGAGAAAACAGGGCAGTGAGGGGAGGTGAAAGGAAGGGGATAGAATATTTGACCCCCTCCCCTTTCCCCTTTTTGCAGGCGACCATCCCCTTCCTCTCCCTCACGGCTACCTGTTGGTCCTGTTTTGACGAAAACTCGTTTGGCTTAAAAAACGTAAACGACCCCCATCCAGAGCAAGGTTGTGAAAAGAGACAACTGCGTCAACTTTCTGTTTTTAAAGTAGGGTAAGGTTAAGAAAAAAAGAAAAGAAAAAAGTATGAGATGAATAAAAACCTTATAACTAGGACATTACATAATAATTTCTAAGTTTAATTTTACGCAGTTAAATCAGTCAAAATAATGTCTAATGAGAGAAATTTGAGAACCCACGTCTTATCCTTGACCTATGCCTTAAGAAAGCGATAGTCTGAAAAGTTAATTTTTAAAAATATCTTTGATGATTTTCGTATCGATTTTTATGAAATTTTCAATGATTAAATTATATCACAAATAAAAATGCCAATAGCGGAAGTTAGTTTTTTTTAAAGGATATTTTCATTTTTCTACTTGTTCATTTGCATTTTTTAGTTTTTTCTATTTTTTGAAGGAATTCAAAAACAGTAAGGAATGATTAATGTTTGTGTGTAAAACAGTTTTACACGGTACTGAAAAACTGTTTGTTGCTCATTATTTTTATTTGTACATGCAGCACTGTATTTGCTTTGAAAAAGATAAAAAGTTAAACTAGTAATTATATTTATTCTATTTTTATTTTTAGGTATTACTTCATATGCTCATCTTATTCGTTTAACCTATTTATGTGTCGACAGTAAAATAAAACAAATTTAAAAATTACAAATATTTGTTTTTAACTTTCAATCTTGAAATCTATAGGCATTTGCAGCTTATGAAACATTACACGTAATACGTTACAAAATTAATGCGTAATAAGGAAAATAATCAGGACATCAACATCTCATAATGGATATCCCTATAAAACTCCATCCAGTCCGTTTAACAAGACCCCTATTGCTGCTATAAAAAAAAAGAAAAAAATCACCTCTAAGCTACTGGGTACTATCTTTTTTCCACCCACCTGTTAGCGTCCAGTTGAATGGCTCAAGGGAGGGGTTTTGAACGAAGGTAAAAGGCGCACTTTTTTCTCCCATCATTGATCATGCAAACGCCGATTGTCCACGGTGCCCGGTGACGGGCAGTCGAGACCCCAGACCCTTCTGCCCTCACCCCGCCCTGTCTGCGTCGGTGGCCGCTGTCTCTGTATAAAAAATAGTCTACAAAGATGCACCCCACCCCTAACCATCTGACCTGTCCACATCTGAAACGATTCACGTAATACAAAAGAATACGTGTTTTTCAAGTAGTGCAACGTAACTGTGATTTTTTTTCTTGCGTAAATCGTCAATAAAAAGATTTTTATCTCCTTTTCAATAAGGAAAATAAAAATTTTTTTAAAGAATTTATCAGCTTTGATTGAGAAAGAACTAGTAAGAACTGGGTATTTCATTTATCGCTGGAATTTGCAGTTTTATCTAAAACATACTTTTGAAAAAATTAACACGAAAAAAACTACTTAGCACGCAAAATAAAGAGCGACTATTTTGTTTCATCTTAAAAAATGGCGGGGAGGACAACCTTTTGCCCTGTTGTCCGTAGTAGCCCAACCCCTGGCCCTCAGTTTCCTTTCTGCAGATTGTGAGTCGCTATTCGCGTTGGGGCCATTGTGTCGGGGTTACGAGACCACTATGACCTCCTCCTCCTTCTTGTCTGGCCATGGCTTGGATGAACGAGACGCCGTCTGGAGGCCCTTGATACCCTGACCCAGCTTCTCACCCCTTGAACACGAGTGATGTGCGGTGAAGTTAACTCGTTTTCAATCCACCATCAGGTGTAAGTGACAGGTGTCACAAATTCTGATGAGCTTCTCATATTAAAGGGTTATTAACCTTAACCTCTTACGAAACAGATTTTTTTAATGGAATTTTTTATTCATCTCGTTTTTAAATTTTAGATATTAAAAATTTAAACTAGTGGTCAGTACTAAACGGAAAATTTTTTCAGTTATATAAGTAATTTATTTTTATTGCGTGAGTTTGAAGTGAAAATAACATTAAATTTATTTATTGATAAAAGTTTTATGGTCGTACAAATATTCATTTCTTCATTTGAGTACTCATAAAAATTCATAATCGTAAACAAAATTTTATCAGAATTTTTAAAAAAAGAAATATTAGTTAGAAGTACGTCCTTGAGACCAAACGGCATCAAACTTAAACAACCCTCAGGGTTAACGGCTTTTGAAAGATGCCGCCATGAGAACTTTAATGCCCAGAAGGAATAAATATCCCCCGCCATTTACCCCTGTATCCCATGTGGCTTCAAGCGAAAGGAAGTGAACTAGCAGGTGGTCAATTTTGACGCTGCGCACACGTGTTACATTTTCTAAATCAAAATCACTTGTAAATTGTGAATGTTCGCATAACTTTGCACTAATTGATTTACTAATCATCACCAATGTAATAAACCCATAACTCTTTGCACGGTGCCCTTTTAATAAAATTAAAATGCCCTTAAATTAAATGCCCTTTTAATAAAATTAAAATGCAACTTTAATCATTTGTCCCCAAAATTTCTAAACCCCAACAATAAATGTTATTATTTCCTGTATCCTGTTCCAAGAAAACAAATCAATGTTCAATCAATGGTTTCCTAAGGTAAACAGTATACAGTTGACCGTTGACAGTTAAGTTGATCTAGTTGGACATTTCTAAAACCTCAAATTTATTTTACTGCAAAGAATTCAAAATTGTACAAAAGGATTTTTTTTCTAAAAGGAAAAAAATAAAACTTCAAATCTGCAAAATAAAAGACCAATGCATCATCAAGTGTCCTTCGAGAAAGACACAGCAGGAGATATCTATAAATCATTGCACATTTTTTTAGATATAGAAAAAATACTCTTTGTCTTCATTTTTTATTCTTTAGCATAATCCCTCTCAATTATCTGTTTAACACGTTTGGATATCTGCAAAACAACTAACGCTCGTTTTATTGCCTATAAAACAACAAACATCAGCTGCATACATATAACCAATAAATGAATAAACGTGTACAGTTTTGTATACATTTATACAGTTGAATCCTCTTCCGTCCTTGTATACCGACCTTGAAAGTTTTTAACAAGTTAACTCATACGTAGACATGTTACGTATTCGTCGCACGCGCTGTGACCCATAAGTAGTGAACAGCACTGGAATGTTACCCCAAACATAGCGGGAGGGTTACGATAATCAGGAAAAATCTCCTTCAGTTATTGTTTTTGTCTAGACTTTAGTTAATAAATAGACTTCTTCAGAGTGCTTGCAATGAATATTAATTGAAAAAGTTAAATTTTAAATTTTAAGTCATAACGGTAATTCTTATTCAGTTTGAAATGAAGGTCTCGAAATTGAGATGTTAAAAGGATTTTAATTAAACTCGAATTCAAATTATGCTAAGTTGGAACACCTGTAAAGGCTGCAAGTAAATTAATTGAAGAAAACCCTTGAAACATTACCATATTTCTTGTAACAGAGTCGGAAGAAGCTCCTGACAGCCTGAATATCTTTCTTTTGTCGATCCGGGGAGATGAAAACAGGTTCCTCCCGCTATTTTCCCCCTCCAGTACAGTACCACAATTTTTTTTAAACTTTTAATCGCTTTTCACCGACCTCGTTCTGAATTTTATAATTTGATACGAGTGTTCGTATTAACTGTTCGAATTATAGTGTTGACAAACTTAAATTTGCAGTGAAAGTAAAAAAGGAGTATTAAAGAAACGAAACACTTAGACTTCGATTAAAAAGCCATGTGGTGATGGATAGTTTAAATCAGGTTGGAATGTAAACATTACATCGTGAGAAAATGTGACCAAACTTAAATATTTAGTAATAACAGAAGATATTCGCTTTAGAAATTTAGTTTTAATAAAACTCAACCAATTCATTAAAATGCAAGATCAGTATTTAAAAAACATTATTCAATAACGTGTTGTGTAACTTTCCTGCAAGGTATTCTTGTTCACTTGGTTTATTTTGCAAACTAAAACTAATTTGAATTTTGCAGAAATTAAAAAGTCGAAAAAAAATTTAATAAAAATATTCAAGATCAGGATTCAAGCTGCAACCTTTGTGCAAAATGATTATCCCGATGAAAAGAAAAACGCCAAGACCCATCATGACAGGTTGCGGCGGGGGCGTCATCATAAGGGTGGGCCAACGACGGGCGCCGGTCTGACTGCACGAGATGGCGTGGCCAGCGCCAAAACCCTGAGCTGCGTCAATTATTCAAGGCGTGTTCAATTATTCAGTGCTAGAGTCGATTTGCACGCAAAGCATATTTTTTTATATTTTTTTGAGCTTCATATTTTGACGGTCTGCCCGTCTGCTCATATCCACGGAAGAGGTGGGGCACTCAACAGCGTTTTGTGTTTCTAGCTGAACGGAAAGCCTGTGTCTTAACTATTTCAGGAAAATTTTTCAATTTTTTTTCTAAAATAAATATTTATTCAGCCGATTTTAATTTATTTTTCATGTACTGATAAAAGACCAGCTTTAAAAGGCCTTGAATGATGATTTTAAAGATTTTTATTTTTTCAAATAACATCTATTTTCAGTGTTTGCCCACATTTATTTTTAAATCTATCGCCATTGAATGCGAGATTCCTTTACTGATATTATCTGTTACTTTATTATTCCAAGTGGAGGGTTTTCTCATGCACGCAATCAAGAGTGATTAAACTTGCATTGTCTGCCATTCCAGACAAGGTTATTTGCGCTCCGCTACATGACACTGGGTTGCGTCATAGATTTGTAGAATGACACTCTACTGTCAGTGACATCATGCGGCCAGTCACCGAAACTAATCTCAGACATTCATCGATCAATATAAAAAAAGTAACATTAAAATAGCCATACAAAAAATTTGGTGCAATATTTTTCGAGTATTACTTTCGTAATTGCTTTCATGTGATGTACACCGCATTAAATCAAATAAATTTTACACTTTTTTTTAGTTTCGTAGTAATTATTTAAAGAGATTTAATTTTTGCTTGTATGCAGAATTTGGTCATAAAAATGATGAACAACTTCTTCTGACATGCAAAAAAAAACACTCAAAATTATTAAATTTAACTACGGAATTATAAATTTTAAATTTATTTAATTTACATCTTTTTCATCTTCCCAAATTCATTACATTGCAATCCAAATTTTAGGAAGACAAAATTTTTAAAAATATCACATATTACAAGCATTGCAGATGTCATATGTCAGACTTTGTCAAGTGGGACTTAATATTGGGAAAAGCAGAAAGTCACAGTGTGCGTGTGGTGAGTTGATAGTGATATAAACTTGCCTTCTCATTCTCACCCTGTTACATGCCTATTACTCACGGTACGAGTACATGATGAAATTTCATAGCTATTTCATTGAAATCAGGTCAACTTGAGAAGGTCAGTCAATCGCATGCAAAATATTACAGGATTTGCCCAAGGCTTCTATGATTAAAATAACAGCAAGAAAAAACCTGTTTATCGTATCGGCCTATTGGTCTAAGATACAGGCCTAGGACTACCACTTTTTTTTTCTTGTTCATTCACATTTCTCTTAGAGTAACGGCCTTATATTTGCACATTATCATACGTAAAATGAAAAAGAAGATCGTTTTCATATTTTTTATTCTTCATTAAGAAAAAATAATCTCCATAAAATTACGATTACATTTTTTTTTTAAACGTAAAAAAATAAATTTTAATAATATGAATATTTTTTTTTTTTTGTTAAAAAAAACTATAAGTTAGCGTTTATTAGAAGGGGATAAAATAACAATTAAAAATAACTTCAAGTTTAAATCCTCCACTTCTCTCTCGATATAGTAAATCCTCAGCCCACACTGTCACCTTTACCCTTCTTTATAAAGAGTTTTTCCCATCGACCGAAAGAGAGAGAGGGAATGGAGTGGTTGCTGTGCAACTCTCAGCTCCAATCCAGATTTTTTTTGGGTCCCTTCTCACCCCTCACTACCACTTACGCCTATTCTTTAGCCTCAGAATGGAAATCAAATAACTCAGTGCAAGGCCTTTTAAAAAATGCTTATTCATTTTTTTTTGTAAGCAACTTTTTGTAAGATGCAAATAGTTTTCCCTCACCATTTTTCCTTCAGAAATCAGTTGAAAGGATTTTTGCTCTTGTTTGGGAGACCCAAACCACCACCAGCAGTGATGCATGTCAAAGGGGTATAAACACCTGATCAATGGAAATCATCAGAAAGAATACATTCAACAATAATACGAGATAATTACAGGCACACTATCTTTGCAACCATATCATTGCTATTAATGCCAAAACGCATAAAAACTTTTCTAACTTTTTCTGAAAAAATGAGTAAGGGCCATGGTTGATACTTTTAAAAATTATTGCTTTTATATAGACCTTCTTAAGCATTAAAACTCATCATTACGTACGTCGGAACCATAAAAATGAGCTTAAACTACTGTACACGTTCACAGCTAATGACAAAACTTTTCCAGTTTTTGCTTCGAGCTTTAAATACATCGTTATCTTTTTATTTATTTACTTATTTACTCATTTACGATAATGCGTATAGTTTGTTAATGATCCTTTATCTTTAATAATTGCTAAAAATAGTTCTTGACTTTAAAAAGAGGCCAAACACTTTAAAAAGTGGTTAAAATGTCGTATTTAATTGTAGTAATCAATTGATTTAGAATTTTATTTAAAAAAAATTAAATTACTAGTTGATATTTATATCGGAACGAAGGCCTTCGATTTAAATTCGTTTCCTTGGGCCGTTTAAAAAAAATAGTTTAAAGACAACATAATCATAATATAATAGTAATAGAATATATAATATTAAACTTAAACCTAATAAAACTAACTTACATCGTCATGTAATGATGAAAATTTTATTTCCACGTCTAAAAAAAATTTTAAAGTGTGTAATAATAAATAATATGAAAAAAAAGCTTGTTTAGAATAAAAATTCAAACCATTTCCTCTAAATCTTTTTATCCAGTGTTGTCACCGTAACCCAAGACAAGATGGTTGGTTTTTCAATTCTTTGAATAAGAAACGACCCCTCTCCACAGACCAAGTCGACAAAGAAAAGTCAGCGGACATTTGACAAATTAAACAGTAGTCCTGCTCCGCAACTATTCTGCGGGGAAAAGCAGATTGCAATTCTTCATTGGACTGTCAACATGAAAAGGAACTTACGCCACCAAATATTTCATTCCATTGAGTAGCAAAGGGTTTCGAAGAGCAATGACCTATCGGTCAGTTACCCAAGTCACCTAACAAAACTCTCATGAAACTGTCCCCCATTACAATCTCACAAGGGGCCTCCTTTTCAGAAGCATGATTGGGTGGTGGAGGAGCAACTTGGAGCCGGAAGTGTGACACTTAGAACAGAATTGCTAACACTAAGATTTTATATTATTACGATATTTCTCCGGGGTACTGTTTGCGGTAAAACTATGAATGCAAACGACGTAATAATAAATACAATTGTGGAATTAAACATTGTAACAAGTAATTTTAGAATTCTTGCCTTCTATTTTATGATGATGAACGAAATGTTCAAGTCAAATCTGGAAAACGTTTGTCAGGACAGTGAGTAATTTTTCTTTAAAGTTTAAAACCACGTGATAATTATTATTTTTTTTAAAAATCTTGATTGATTTATGTCGTGTAATGTATCATTCGACGTAACAACGATTTTGTATCAAGTTTCAACTTGATTAGTGTTTTATCAAAAAGAAAGTTATAGTGAAATTAAATAACCTCGATCATTCAGTCAATTATGAACTTCGCATGTTCAGCGGGAAAATTAATTATAAAATATATATAATTACAAGGAATTATATTCAATCGTATTTTAAAATTTTTTTAAAAGATTTTTCTTAACAAGTTGCAGGGATCGCCTTGGATCCAATTTCATAGCTCCCCGTATCCATAGCAACTGGTGCTAACCAATTAGAGGGTTAGAGGGGTACAAAAGTTGAACCAAGGGGAGAGTAAAAGCCGGCAAAACAGCACAAGGGCGAGGTCCGAAGGAAAAAGTTTGGGAATACCCTTCGTCTTTCTTTTTACTTCAAGGCCAAGGCCGGTTGAAGGCCTTGAACGAATAGACAATTGTGACATCATGTCTACTAGCTTATAGTAGTTACGTATATGGGCTATATTAAATCCAGTTTTATTTTTCTGATTTTGGCTTCCATTAATTTTTAAAAAAAATAATTTTTGCTGCTTTTTTTAAATTGTCCTCTTACTTGTTGAGATAAACATTTCTAATTATAATTATATAAGGACTTTACAATTTAAGTTTGAATATGATTTGCTTATCAAAATGTACTTTGTGCGGTTAATTTTTAAACTTACATCGTTAGGAGGCGATAATAAATGTATCCAAATGGTTTTAAGTGTACACTGTCTGTTATACGTACAGACTAAATGAAATATTTTTCTATCACCAAAAAGTTTTTTTATTTCACTTACCTAGTAGCTGACCATCATTTTGCATTGATTTCAATGTTAGTTGACTATAAAATAATCCAAAAATGCATCCGGAAAAGTTGCAGGCATCCTTAATTCGGTATAAAATGGCGGATTGAAATTTCGATTGAAATGCAGTCTGCGCATGTCCATTTGTGTCTTAGTATAGGAGGTCATGGTCTATGATACGTTAAAACCAAGGTGTATACATACTCTTTATAGACCATACAATCGTATACGCTTCAGCTCCGAAAAGTCTCTAATTGAGTCGCAATTAAAATGGGGAAATTTAGATTTGAATTCTTAATTATATTTATTTGGTTACGAATTACAATTGTAATTCAAAACAATGCATTCTTATTCTTAAAATTAAGTTGTTATTTAGTTATGAATGAAAGTTTATGAATGAAACCCATTAACACCTCTACGAGTGTGGTTTTACTCTTCATCAATTGTGTACAGTATAAATATACGTATCTTGACTAGACAGCTTTTGTTATGGAATAATTACTGCATTATTATAATACTGTATATTTGAATGAATCGATCGATGTTATCATATTAACATAATATTTCATCAAATATAAATTTACATTACTCAATTTCTAAATTACACCTTTCTGGGATGTTGTGCTATCAAAATATAATTGAACAATTTTGAAGAGCTCATTAACCTCTTTGTACATACAATACACTCTAAAAGTGCCAGTTGAAGTTTGATTGAAGCAAAACAAGAATTAGTTTGTATCAACCTATAATTAGAGTTCAACTGGATACAGTGGTTTAAAACAAACCAACTACAAATTTGTTTCTACCCAATTCCAACCAAACCAACTCCAACTGACTTTTTTCAGATTGCAGCCTAGATTTTTGTAAGATTGTGCTGCCAGTAAATTTATGTAATCCAAGATTACATTATTGATTGAAAATATAAAAGTGAGCTTTAAAAATGTCCAGACTTATTGCCAGACTTACTGAATACAAATGAAGTTGCGATTATTTTTTTTAAGTCGCAAGGGATTATTGCAATCAATGAGTCTGCTCGTCGCCTCGACCAAAACAATCTTTTATCGGGTGGCTCTTGCGTCTATCATTCAATCTGATCTAATTTAGCAACTCAAAACGTGATAAGAATGAGCTCCAATACCTTTCAATTCTGTGACCAGCAAAAAATCGAACGGAATGATTCACCTCTTCTCGTATATGAGCTATACGATTATTTTTCAATTCGTGTCGTTGTGCGAATTTCGATAACACGTTTTTTATTGATCAGAATTATTCCAAAAGTTTGCAACGAAATTAGATATTTATTGCTAAACTATCAAGTTTGACGATTCTGAATCACGGAAAACCGAGCGGAAAACCAAACTCAATGAATCGCAAAAAGTCAGGTGACTCATTCAATCGACATAAAAACGTGAACCAGAGTAAACTTTAGTTTGTTTATTTAATATTTGATTTAAATGTTTTGACTATTATTTTATACTAGCTGAAACCCGTCATTCTGACGGGGCATTGTATGTTGTGGCTTGTTGCATTTGAAGGATGCATTTGCATGGACAGTTTAATTCGAAATGTGGGTTTTGTTTTTGGTTAAATGTTTTTGAATGTTTGGAAATGTGTTTGAAGGTAGGTCGTGTAGTTGTAGCAATTGTTTTGTCTGGCCACATGGAAGACATTAGTAATAAGAAACAGTAGTGTGATTGATGAATTTGGTGTACTTGCAGTGGTAAAGTGAAATGAAAGCATAAAAGCTGGTTAAAAGATGATGCATTTTTCAGTACAAGTGTATACAGTATTTTACAATGTGATAAGAAAGTTTTGGTTTTAAATATTGTCTAATTATAATATAAAAAGCTAAGTGAATACTTAGTAAAAACATAGTTTTGATATATATATATATATATATTATATATTGCATTTATAACAGTGAAGTATGGTGTGGAAATTGGAAAAGTAATAAAAGTTCTTGTATACAAACACTATTATCTGAATTTTTACAATGTTTCAGCTAAACACTTCTTTAAACACTGGATTTTTAGTTTTTTTGTTTCCAAATACTTTTACACAATCAAAACGTCTCACTCTAGAAAAGGCAACGTAAAGTTGACCATGAGTGAAAAGTGGTGATGGTAAGTAAATGCAAATTTGATCAAACGTCTGGCCCTGTGATTTGTTTATAGTCATACAATATGATAATCTTATTGGAAATTGCTTTCTTCGGAGCTGGAAAGGCAAATTTACATCTGATGGAACTAATGTAATTCGAGGTATAAACACTCGAAATCCTTGAAATTGGCCAGTTATTACCTCAGCATCTATCATATATTTAAACAGTTTTCTATATATTATAATTTTTTATGAAATTTGTTATAGTAATTTATGTGTTTGTAAGTAATTTTGATATGTGAACAATTTTACTTATTGTTTATGCCAAAATGTGGCATTCAAAAAAAACAAATCAAACAAAATAAAATTATTTGAAATTTCTTTTAAGTTATATTGAAAAAAACAGGATTAATAAGTGTAGTAAGTACTTTATTAAAATAGTTATACACTCTCAGAAAAAAAGGTATAAAGAAGCTATGCGCTATGTGAATGAAGACATGTTTATACCTTTATAGGTATAAGAATGTCTCCATATACATACCTATGTGACTTTTTATACCTGAGTGTTGTATGCAATGAAGATGGCATCTTATAAAATGAATGTAAACTTTAAATTCACAAACATCTAACATTGAAATGAAAACACTATTAAACGACTATCAGTATGCATTTGTTGAATATTTAAAAAAACATACTTAAATAACAAACATCACAAAATTAAAATAATTTTTACAGATAATAATGAACATAACTTTGAAAACTTATATTATCAAATTATAATCAAACCACTGAAACAATTGTTATAATAACATAAACTTTATGTTAATTTAACATACAATTATTCATCTTCTGGTAACATAGTAATAACTTTATTATCCAGAACAGTAAATAATATTGGCCCTTCTTCTACTAAAAACAATAACAGATTTTCTTCGGAGTTGTCATTTATATTATATAATGGAGCTTTATCTTTGCATTTCAAGTATTGATCTAGTACATTATAATTACACTCAATATTAAAAAGTTCCATCTCGTTCTGTACCATAAATTTGAAACAACTCTTTTCTTTAAAAATGGTTTTTAAAAAACATGTGCAGCAACTTTGACATTTAACAACCTTAGTGCTTCCACTCAAATTCAGTTCACTGAAACAATTTAAACAACTGTGTGGTTTAATACTCAGCGAAATAATACTACCTTTTAACTTAATTGGTTTTGGCTTTACTTCCTCTTCAAAATCAAACTCACCAATTGAAATGTCATGTAGATTAACATTAATATTCTCGCATTCTTCAAATCTTGTTTTAGAATTTGTCGAAAGATAATTCTTTCCCAAAAAAGATTTTATTGTTGCATTATATACAAAG
>JAQIXT010000062.1:0-89982 GCA_034700445.1 Stenotaenia linearis | reverse complement strand
TTTTTGAAGGTTTCCTTCGTGATTCGGGACGAAGTTGAGAAATGCCATAGGTCGGGTGTCAATTCGTTGCAGTTCGATCCACTACTCAATCGTTTGTATTCGGCTGGGAGAGATTCTATCATTAGGATATGGAATGTTAAACACAGAACGGTATAATTTGGCGTTGTGTTAATACTGAAATGATGTGAAATGATGTGAAAATGTTGTAAAAATGTTGTAAAAATGATCAAAAAATGATGTGAGATCATGAAAAATATTAGATATCATGATAAATGTTAGAAAAATGATGTGAAATAATCAAAAATGATGTGAAAATGAATGATATAAAATGATGAAAAATGATGTGAAATGATATAGAATGATGAAAAATGAAGTAAAAATGATGAGAAATGATGTGGGAATAACATGAAATGATGAAAAATGATGTGAAAATGGTATGAAATGATGAAAAATGACGTGAAAATGGTATGAAATGATGAAAAATGATGTGAAAATGGTATGAAATGATGTAAAATGATGAAAAATGATGTGAAAATGGTATGAAATGATGTAAAACGATGAAAAATGATGTGAAAATGGTATGAAATGATGTAAAATAATGAAAAATAATCGTTATTTTAAAGGAACCCTACCTCCAGTCAATGGAACATCACACAGATTGGGTTAACGACATTGTTTTGTGTTGCGGAGGCAAAAATCGTTGAGTATTTTTGAATTTTTCAAAATTTTCGATAACCAAATATAATTTTTCTCATATTTTAGTTATTTCTGCGTCTAGCGATACCACCGTTAAAGTATGGAACGCACACAAAGGCTTTTGTATGTCCACGCTACGGACTCACAAAGTATTCGAATCATTTTTTCATATTTTTCAATTTTTAATCGATTTTTCTCGTTTTTTCGTCAGGATTACGTCAAAGCGTTGGCGTATGCCAAGGACCGGGAACAAGTCGCGTCGGCCGGTCTGGATCGGGCGATATTTTTGTGGGACGTGAACGTATTGACAGCTTTAACGGCATCTAATAACACCGTTACGAGTAATTTGTGAAAAAAATTCGCAAAAAAAAAAATTGATTTTTAAAAAAAAAAATTTCTTTTTTTTTCTTTTTTTGAAGCGTCGTCGTTGAATGGAAACAAGGATTCGATTTATAGCTTGGCTATGAATCCCGCGGGGACCGTTATCGTTTCCGGGTCCACGGAGAAAGTGTTGCGAGTTTGGGATCCGCGAACGTGTGATAAGTTGATGAAGTTGAAGGGACATGCGGATAATGTTAAGGCGCTCGTTCTAAATCGCGATGGAACTCAAGTATTTTGGTTTATGTGATTTTTTTGTGAAAAGAAATGATTTTTTTTTTGTTTTTGTTTTTTGAAATAGTGTTTGTCTGGGAGTTCCGATGGGACGATTCGTTTGTGGTCGTTGGGTCAACAGAGATGCATCGCGACGTTTCGGATTCACGACGAAGGAATTTGGGCGCTTTTAGTAATTTGATGGAAATGTCTGTGGTGTAGCGAAGAGAGTGCAGATAATTCAATGAAAATAGCTAAAATCACAAAAAATTCAAGGAAAATGGCTAAAAATTGCTAAAAATGCAACGAAAAATGCTAAAAATCGCTAGAAAATCAATGAAAAATGCTAAAAATCGCTAGAAAATCAATTTAAAAGGCTAAATTTGTAACAAAAATTACAAAATATACCAAAAATTGCAAAAAATTCAACACAACTAGCTAAAAATTGTTAAAAATTAAACTAAAAAGGCTAAAAATCGCTAGAAAATCAATTAAAAAGACTAAATTTGCAACAAAAATGGCTAAACCTACCAAAAAATGCTAAAAATTCAATCAAAACGGTTAAAATGTCAATGAAAACGGCTGAAAACAGCTAAAAATCGCTAAAATTTCAATGAATTCGTCACATCACTTCGCTACATCACTAGAGATGATTTATCCTTTTCAAAATTAATTTATATTCAATTCAAAAGGCAAACGACACATTTACATCAGTTTTTTCTGGTGGCCGAGATCAAAAAGTTTACCTCACCGACATTAGAAGTGCAGACAGTCACGTGCTCATTTGCGAAGAAGATGCACCGATTCTCAAAGTAATTCATCAATTTGACAATTTTGAAAATTTGAAATATTATTAAGTGAAAATATAAAATTTTTTAGATGACATTTGCCAACGACCACTCGTCGATATGGATCGCGACGACCAATTCTTCCATTAAAAATTGGGTGAGTTGAAACGAGAAATTCGAGTGGAATTGTTACGTGAAAAATCTCGATCGATTTAGCCGATAAATAAAAAATTAGTGCAATCAACGGATAATCTCAAACCGGCCAGCGATCATCCGGAAATGACTATTAAAGGTGAAAATTGAAAAATTTGAATTTTTTGGGGGGGAAAAATTTCAAAAATTTGAATTTTCTTTGAAAAAAAAAATCACAAATTTCAATAATTTATTAAATTTTTCTTGTAAAAAAAATTTCAATAATTTCAAAAAATTAAATTTTCTTGAAAAAAATATTTCAATAATTTCAAAAAATTAAATTTTCTTGAAAAAAAATTCCAAAAAATTAAATTTTCTTGAAAAAAAATTCCAAAAATTAAATTTTCTATTTTTTTATTTCAGGAGGTCCAAGTATTCGTCATTATCACATACTTAACGATAAAAGATACGTTTTAACCAAAGACACCGACAAAAACGTTGCTCAATGGGACGTTTTAAAGGTAAAAATTCAAAAATTCAAAAAAACTCAAAAAATTAACAGAATTTATAAACAGGCGTGTAAAGTGGACGATTTCGGTATCGTCGATTTCGAGGAACAAATCAAGAAAAAATTCAAGCAAGTATACGTGCCTAACTGGTTCACAGTCGATCTGAAAACAGGGGTTAGTCAAATTTTAAAAAAACTTTACATTTTTGTGAATTTTTTTAATTAAAAAAAAAATTTATTTAAGATGCTGTGCATTCATTTGGACGAATCCGATTGTTTCGCTGCATGGGTTTCAGCAAAGGAAGTCGGATTCGCATCTAATGACGGAACGGATCCAAAACGTGAGTTCAGAATTTGTGAATTTTGAAATTTTTATTTAATTTGCGAATGAAATAATGGAAATTTTTGAAATTTTTCAAAGAAAATTCAAATTTTTCAGATTTTTGACAAAAAAAATTAAATTTTTTTTATTTTCAGTCAATTTCGGAGGTTTATTACTCCAAGCTTTACTCGATTTTTGGCCTCGGACTTGTTTACACGCAGAAGAAGAAGTCGAAAACAGTGGCGATACGCCGCACTTGATTAATGGAGAAAAAAAATCGCACCCGGGGAACTCGTATTTTAGTGTACCTGCACACATTCCTATTGTTTTTAGGTAAATTTAGAAAACATCGATAATCAATAAACACAATAAATCGATTTTTTCATTTTTTTTTTCAGTGAAGTCGGGGGCAGAACGCTTCTACGTCTATTAGTACGCGACGCCGCAGGAGAAACAGAGTCCCTCTTACTGAACGAAACAGTACCTCAATGGGTTTTAGAAGTCACAGTCGATGTTGGTCGAGATTAATTAGATTTAAATTAATTTTTAATCAATTTTTAATCAATTTTTAATTTTTTCTAGAAAACTATGCCAAAATTTTACAAAATTCCTTTCTATTTGCTCCCACATTCGTCGTCGGGGTTAAAATCACTCAGAAAGTAATTTATTAATTTCGTAATTTTTCAATTTTTCTAATTTTTTTATTTTTTTTTTAGAGATCGGCTTTCGGCGAGCGATATGCTGCAAGTGCGGAAAGTGATCGAACACGTCTACGAGAAAATAATGATGGGAGCGGGGTCCGAGACGGGGTCCCAGGAAAAGGGGGAAGGGGATAAAGAAGAAGAATCGACGTCGATTGCCGAGGAAAAAGTCGAACTTCTCTGCATGGATCAAGTATGCGAGGAAATAATAATTTTAAATTTTAATTAGACTAATTGTGTCAATTTTTACAGATATTGGATCCAAACGCGGATTTACGAACCGTGCGCCATTACGTTTGGAAAAACAGCGGTGATCTCGTTCTCAATTATCGACCAATAAAATAATTTGTTTTATTTGTTGTAACATTTATTTATTAAACGTGAGCCATTTCTATATTTGCATAACCGTGTCTCGTTTATTTTCATCATTAACCAAACCATGGGCGCCGCCATGTTTTTAATGACGTCACACCTCCGCCATTAAAGTCGACCAAATAAATACAAAATTAAACAAATTAAATTTAAAAACAGAAATTAAAACTTATTTTTATTACTAAATCCTCAGTAGGGGGCAGCGATCCTCGACATAAATAAAGAAGTTTGCGCATGCGCGGAGGAAGAAGGTGCAAGTGGATTTCTTGTGTTTTCTGTGCAATGTTTTGGTTGTACCGCTCCTAATACTCATCCAGTCGGTTTCCTCTCGATAATAAACCATGCCGGGATTGATGAGCGTGGCCGAGTTCGTGCAGGAAACTCGAGAGGATTACAATTCTCCGACCACCTCGACCTTTGTCAGCAAAATGCCTCAATGCCGACAAACGATCAGTACATTGGAAGAAGTGAGCATTATTGAATCAATAATCGCAGAGTAAAACCTCATTTTTTCTCTTACAGACCTTAGATTTCGACCGAGACGGGCTAACGAAGATGAAAAAAGCCATCAAAGCCATTTTTAACAGCGGAAGTCGTAAGTTTTTGCTTTTGTTGACGTTTGAGGTCATTTGATTGTGTTTTTTTGGATTTTTAATGAGTTTTTGGTTGTTTTGTTATACAGTGCACGTGGATAACGAGGAATATTTGTCGCAGGCGTTGGAAAAACTCGGTGGAAATGCTTGGTCGAAGGATCAAGAACCGGATATCGGTAACATCCTGAAGTGAGGATGTTTTCGATCCAAATTGAAGTTTTTGACATTGCAGGTGCTGCGTTTCTCAAGTTTTCTGTTGTCACCAAAGAGTTATCTGCGTTGATGAAGACTTTGGTTTGTTTTTGATTAAATTTTTGTCGGGTGAGTGATCGAAATTGATTTTTTAAATTTTTTTTTAAATTTTAGATGCAAAATATAAACAATATCGTCATGTTTCCTGTCGATAATCTGTTAAAAGGAGATCTGCGGGGCGTTAAAGGAGTAATTTATCGTTTTTTTTAAATTTGTTGAATTTTTTTAAATTTTTTTTTTTAAATTTAGGATTTGAAAAAGCCGTTTGATCGCGCTTGGAAGGAATATGAAGCGAAAATGTTCGTTTTTTTTGTTTTTTTTGAATTAAAAAAAAATTAAAAATGAAAAAAATTGATTTTGAATTTTAGGAGTAAATTAGAGAAAGAGAAAAAGCAACAAGCCAAAGAAGCGGGTCTTATTCGGACCGAGGTGACGCCGGCGGAAGTTGCCGATGAGATGGAGAAAGAAAGGAAGATGTTTCAGTTGCAAATGTGCGAGGTATTGTTTGAGATTTGTTTTGATTTGTTTGTTTGTTGATGTTTGGTTTTTTTTCAGTATTTGATCAAAGTGAATGAGATTAAAACGAAGAAAGGTGTGGAGTTGTTGCAACATTTGGTCGAGTATTATCATGCACAGACGAAGTAAGTTGGAGGAAATTGTCGGAAATTGGTGTCGGGATGTCCGAAATGCGGAATGCCGGAAAAGTGTAGAAATGAATGTTTTAAAACACAACCAAAATTGGGAAAACAAACAACCATAGAAAACCGTTAAGGAAAAAAAAAACCAAAAAAACTCAATAAAAACCAAAGAAAACCAAAATAAAAATTTTAAAAATCGAGTAAAACAACAAAAACCTAATAAACCAATGATTTTGAGTTTTTTTAAAAGAGTTTTATTAAATTTTATTTTGGTTTTTGTTTTATTTATTTTGTTTTCTTTGGTTTTTGTTGATTTTTGTTGGTTTTATTTGACATTTTTGATTTGATTTTGTTTTCTTTGAAATTTTTGATTTTTTTGTGGGTTTTCTCCAGTTTTCTTTGGTTTTTGTTTGATTTTTTCTTATTTTTGAAAAATTTCACTTTCCACATTTCCGCGCATTCCAACCCTCATTTCCACGCATCAAAAACTCACAAAACCATTTCTCCAGCTTTTTCCAAGACGGGTTAAAAACAATCGAACATTTCAACGGTTACATCAACGAGTTATCGGGTAAACTTCAAAGAATACGACAAAAACAGGACGAAGAGCGGAAAAAACTCAGCGAATTAAAAACGTTGCTCAAATCGTTCGAGAAAGATCAGGTGCGAATTTAACGACAAAAATTTAAATTTTAACGGTTTTTAAAAAAAAAAACTTAAAATATTCCCCTAGAAAGCAGAAGCTAAAAATATAAAGGTTTTTGCGAATTTTATTGTTATTTCCAGTCGATAATTTTTTAATTTGTTTATTAGGGTTCAACGGCTTGCGGATACAGTTTGCATCAGCTTCAGGGGAATAAAAGTTACGGTTACAGTAAAGTTGGACAGTTGTTGAAGAAAAGCGAAGGAAAAATGAGAAAAGTTTGGCAAAAAAGGCGATGCGAGATTAAAGATGGGTTTCTTTTTATATCTCATTCGGATGTGAGTAAATGAAAAAATCGATTTATTGGTCGATTGGTTGATTGATTGATTTTTTTTTTTTTTTTTTTTTTTTTTTAGGAAAGTAAACAGCCAACTAAGCTTAATTTATTAACGTGTCAAGTGAAGCAGGTTCCGGACGACAAACGTTGTTTTGATTTGATTTCGTGTACGTTTTGATGAGTTTTTGAGAAAATATGTTGAAGCTCGCTGTAATGAAACTGAGGAGCGAAATTTTGTTCGTTATAATGAGTTTTAGATGTAACGAAGCTCAAGGGACCGAAAATTTGTTCGTTTCAACGAGTTTTTGTGAGTTTTTATCACAGAGACTAAGAAATAGCTTAAAAAGTCACGAAAACTCGTTATAACGAAACTCAAGGGACCGAAACATTTGTTCGTTATCCAGAGTTTTTATGATTTTTTATATATTTCTTAGTTTTTATGATAAAAATGTGAATTTGGTGATGTAAAAACTCGTTACAACGATAAAATTTGTTCGTTATAACGAATTTTAGCTATAACGAAACTCAAGGGACCGAAAACTCATTATAACGAAACTCAAGAAACCAAAAATTTGTTCGTTATAACGAGTTTTTGAGGTTTTTATTAGACATTTATTAGTCAACGATAAAATAAAGTGAATTTGGTGACGTAAAAACTCGTTACAACGAAAAAATTTCAACTAAATAGTTTCTTATAGCGAGTTTCGTCAGAACTAAATTTGTTAACGTGCGAATCGAGAATTTTGATCATTTTGTTATAACGAATTTTTTATTTTTTATTTTCCAGACAACAGAACCTATCACTTTCAAGCTGACGACGAAACAGAAATGGAAACGTGGATGTCTGTTTTAATAAACTGCAAGGAAGGAGCTTTGATGAAAGCTTTCGACAACTGCGGAAAAACCGGAAGCAAAGTCAACCAGAGTTTAATGGAACTCCAACAGAGCATAATCCGACACGTACAACGTTTACCGGGAAACGATCGCTGTTGCGATTGTAATTCACAAAACGGTTAAAAAAAAAAAAAAAAAAATTAAATTTCGAATTTAATTAAATTTAATAATTTTTTAGATCCAACATGGCTGTCGACGAATTTCGGTATCCTCACTTGCATCGAATGTTCGGGGGTCCATCGTGAAATGGGCGTTCACGTGTCCAGGATCCAGTCACTCACTTTGGACAACATAGGAACATCTCAACTTTTGGTATAAAAATTGAAATTTTTCAAATTTTTCAAATTTTTTCAAAATTTTTTGATTTTTTTTTTGAATTTTTTTGGATTTTTTCAATTTTTTTCTAATTTTTTTGGATTGTTTTTAGCTCGCGAGGGTCATGTCGAATGCCGGGTTCAACGACGTGATGGAGGCGACGTTAAATCAGCCGAGAAAACCAAATCAAAACAGTAGCATGTCTGTTTTTATTTTTTTATTTTTTTTATTTTTTTTGAATTTTTTTTTTTATCTTAGGGAAGAACGATCTGAGTTTATTCGAGCGAAATATATCGATAAGAAGTTCGCTATTCGCACGTGTACCGATAGCAACGATTTGTTGAATGATTTAGAACACGCTGTTACCTCGCGACATATTTACCATTTGTTACAAGCGTTTGTAGAAGGTGTCGATTTAACTGCCGTACTTCCCAGCAATGTAAGTTGGACGTTAAGAATCGATTATTGATTATCGATTTTTTTTTTTTAAATTTCGATTTTTAAAATTTTTTTTTTGATTTTTTATAAAAATTGATTTTTGATTCTTGTGATTTAAAAAAAAAAATTTTTTTTTTGATTTTTTTTTGATTTTTTAGCAAATGGACGATACGAGTTTGCACGTTGCTGTTGCTAGAGAAGAAGATGGAACGTCGTTGCACGTTGTTGATTTTTTGGTTCAAAATAGGTAAATGTGAAATTTTTTTTTAAATTTTTGTTTGTTTTGAAAATGGATTTTGGTGAAATTTTTTTTTTCCCGATTGTAATGTTGTTATTTTTTTAACAGTGGTACGTTGGACAAGCAGAACAAAGATGGCAACACTGCATTGCACATTTGTGTGTTGAACAACCAAACTGAATGCATCAAATTGTTACTCAGAAGTGGAGCTAATCCTAATATTGAAAATAACGCGAGGAAACTTCCGTTGGATATCGCAAAGGAAAAGGGACAGATTTTATGCCAAGAATTGGTTTGTAAATTCGTAATAAAATTTTAAAAAATTAAATTTTATTATTAAAAATTTTTTTTTCCTAAAAAATTCAAAAAATTTTACTAAAATTGATCAAAATTTTATTTAATTTTCACAAATGAGATCCAAATTGATCAAAATTTCATTAAATTTGATCAAAATTGATCAAAATTTTATAAATTTTCATTAAATTTGATCAAAATTGATCAAAATTTCATTAAATTTTCCAAAAAAAATTTTGACAAACAGTTTTTTATCAACTTTTTTTAATTAAAAAAACAAATATTTATTAAATTTTTTTTCAGTTAATGCACGCGGTCGAAGGAAAGAAAGAGTTATTCGAAAACGTATCGGTCGAATGGGCACTCACAGCCGACGACGTCTCAACCGACGTCAGCGACGACGACTTAGACGACAGAATACCCACGGGCGGAAGCTGCACGCCGGAAAAACGCATCCGTTCGCGACCCCCTAGTTTCGCGGCCGCGGACTCTCCGGGCGTGCGTTCCCGAGCGAGCACGACCGGTTCAGGCTCGAGTCCGGTCGCAGCCACGCGAAACTCGGCCATACCCCCTCCCCCGCCCCCCCAAAACAAAAAACCAATCAGTGAGTCAAGTCGTAATTTGAAAATTTTGGCGCCAAATTTGAATTATTTTCATTTTTTTTCGATTATTTCAGTTCCCGGTTTAAATTCTCACGGTTCCATCAAAAAACGAGCGGCTCCGCCACCCCCGGTGTATCCTCAACAATGTCACATGCGAACTCCATCCGATCCGACGATGACGAACATGCCGGTGGTCACTCCAGTCACAAACGCCGACAACAACAATCACAAACGGACGCCATCTTCGGATTCGGCGAACTGGCCGCCAGAACCAGTCAAAGTTCCTCTGTCCACTAGTCTACCTACAAGTTTAGGTACTCAAAATCGAATTTGTTTATTTATTTTATTTTTTTTTTTAATTTTAAAACAGGACCGAAACCAATGGTGTCCATCACGACCGAGTTCTCGAGTCTTAAAAAGTATTTTTTGAATTTTGATGGATTTTGATGGATTTTGATGAATTTTTTGATTTTTTTTTTCAGTGTGAATGAAAATTCGTTGCTTTATCGATCAAAGGCACCGCCGTGCGCTGGTGAGTTGGATTTTGGCGGGTTTTTTGAATATTTTGAATTGTTTTTGAATTTTTTGATTTTTTTAGATAATTCGTGCACAGACAAAATTGTGAATGGTTTGTCGGACGATGCAACTTCAGTACCACTTCCTCCTCCTCGCAAGGTGATGATTTTATTGATTTTATTAATTTATGATTTTTTTTTTGATAGGATAGTCAAAACAGCGAAAATAACTTAAAATTAAATATTTTATCTGCGTTTTTATATCATCCGAGTACTTTTTGAGTCATTTTGTATTTTTTTTCTAAGAAATTGTAAAATTTTAAATTTTAAATTTATATTTTATACTTTTTACGCGTTTTTTAAAAAAAAATGTAGGTTTTTAATATTTTTACAATTTTGTTACAAATTTTTATAGGAAATTTATTTTTTTAAGTTTTAGCAAATACAAGAAAAATCAGATTTTTATAGAAAAATTCACAATTTCTGCATTTTTTTCCCGTTTTAATAGAAAATTCATTGATTTTAGTAGAAAAATTGTATTTTTTTTAAAAATTCAGGTTTTTAACATTTTTACAATTTTTTTTTTGTATTTTTAACAGATTTTTAAAAACAGTTACAAATTTTGTAGAAAATTAATTTTTTTGAGTTTTAGCACATACATTCCAAAAAAAATCAAATTTTTTCCAGAAAAATTCACAAATTCTTCATTTTTTCCTTTTTAAATACAAAATTCACATTTTTTGTACTCTCCCCAACATTTTAACCCCAAACCCCCTTTACCCCCTTTACCCCTAAACCACTCCTAATCACTCAATCTACTTCTAGCGACAGGACAACGCCAAACCCCGACGATGCCGTGCTCTCTACGACTGCGAAGCGGACAACGAAGACGAACTCTCCTTCCAAGAGGGCGAAGTCATAATCATCCTAAACGAACACACGGCCGACGAAAACTGGATGGAGGGCACCGTCGAAGGGTTCCCACAACGCAAGGGCATGTTCCCAGTCAGCTTCGTTCACATGATATCTGATTGATCAACAAACAAAACAACGAACAATTAAAACGAGAACGAATCTCTTTTGCTACATCATCATTTTTGTGCAATATTTTATCCCACAATTCCAGTTTTTCAAATTGTCATTTGATCTCGTCGACTCTGATAGCATCTATAGATCAATCGTGTAAAATATGTAAATTGTAAGTGAGTAGAAATTAAAATAACTTGATACGCGATTTGTTTTATCTTTATTTACTTTTTTTTGGGAAAAAAAAATTTTAAATTTATCTAAACTGATAATGATTTGTTCTATGACGATTACTGCAATCTCGACCAACACAAAGGTCAGAAATAACTGGACTCCCACAAATTCATGAACTTTAACACTGTTAGCCATGTTTGACGGAACGGTGGAAGCAGTACGTAATTTCTTTCACAAAAAAAACGATACGACGACGTTACCGAAAGAAGAAGTACGTTATCGAGTTGTTCTTGTTTTATCGTGTTGTAATCGGCTTTGTAATAGATGGAAAACCTCGAAAAAAGGGAACTTTTGTATAAAATATTAGTTATCGGAGAACTAGGAACTGGAAAGACGAGTATTATCAAACGTTACGTTCATCAGTTCTTCTCGCAACATTATAGGGCGACGGTACGTAGAGATTTTTGAAAATTTTGGAGAAAAAAAATTTAAAAATGGCCGTTTTTTATTTGAATTTTTGTTGATTTTTAGATTGGAGTCGATTTTGCGTTGAAAGTCATTAATTGGGACCCGAGTACGGTTATTCGTTTGCAGTTATGGGACATTGCGGGTCAGGAAAGATTCGGAAATATGACGAGGGTTTATTATAAAGAAGCGGTCGGAGCGTTTTTGGTTTTCGATGTTACGCGATCGGCGACTTTCGAGGCTGTTCAGAAATGGAAACTTGATTTAGATAACAAAGTCCAGTTGCCGAATGGAAATAAAGTGCCGTGTGTTTTGTTAGCGAATAAAGTAAGTTAATTTTTTGATTTTTTTTTATGATTTAAATTTTTTTTTTGTAGTGCGATCAACCGAAAGAAGGAATCATCAACAGTCCCGCGTTGATGGACGAATATTGTAAAGACAAGAATTTCGTAACGTGGTTTGAAACTTCCGCGAAAGAAAATATCAATTTGGATGAAGCGAGCCGATTTTTGATTGCAAAGGTTGTAATTTATGTTAATTTATTTTAATTTAACAAATTTTTTGTAAATATTTTTATTTTTAATAGATTTTAGCGAACGAAAAGGCGTACAAATTGGACGACGACACAGTCGACGCAGACAGAATTTTTGTTCATCAAACAGAACGATCTAGATCGAATAAATGTTGTTAATTTCATTAATTTCATTAATTTTACTTATTTTGAGAAAATGTTAAATCAAATTTATATATCTCACTTGTATTCTTCATAATTATTATAAAATAGGATTTCTTTATTAACAACTCGCGTTTTTGTGTCATTTTTCAACAATTTTTCACGTTAGTGGCGAAATTACTTTTCACCATCAACTTAAATACATATAACCAACACGTGACGATAATTCTACGTATAATTAAGTAATTTCGCCTTGAAATTAAGTAATTAGCGGCTAAGTAACGAGAATTAGGTGCGGAAACTGATTTTTTTAATTCTTATACCATAATAAGAGTAATTACAATTTGTGGAGAGTAATGATACGATCAAAACTCGAGAAAAAGCGAAAACCGCATGAAAATCGATTGATTTGCGAACCCGAAGGGCGTGAGCGTAAAATTAAAGCACATAAATCATTTCTGATTAAACTAATCTCAATAAAATGAATCCCTTTTTCAATTTTCCGATTTTTTCAACTTTTAAAATTTTTTTCTTAAATCCGAATTAAAATTACAAATTACATGACCTCACTTTCCAAGCGAAAGACCTTCGTTGTTTTTTTTTTCGTAGATAATCTCCTGGTTTCGAGTTTTAAGCGAATCTTTTCGATACCGAGATTTGAGCTGCAGGGAGTGGCCATTTTGATAGTTGCGACACCGATAAGAAAACGAGATCCTCGCGCCCTCTGCGCTCCGTTTTCGCTCACAGTCCATTATTTTAGTTCATTCGCTGCCAGTTCCTGCAGATGAATCGTCCACGGCATCTGGATCGCCGACACACAGGTAGGAATTGAGCGTTTCGCGAATTTAAATCGACGCTTCACTGCACAACTCCCAAAAACAAAACGCAAAAAATGGCTGATAAACTCCAAAGTCTCGACCGTTTCCGTTCAAATTCACCCCTTAACGTCATTTAACGTCGTTTTACTCTACAATTTCCTTAATCTTTCATCTCGACGACCATGTTGATGTTTATACTCGGGGGCTATCATTTTCTCACGCTATTTTCTCATTTTCGCGTCCTTGAGTGTTGATCTTTTTCCCAATGCTATTAAATGCTAATTAGGTGGATTTGTGTTATTGTTTTTTTTTTTTCTTTTGTATTTTTTTTTTATTTTAATTTTTTTTTGTGCTGCGGCGCCTATAAAAGAGGTTATGTGGAGAAGCCGCCTGGCACAGTGGCCTCGAGGGAAAGATCATTGACCGCCCACCTCAGCACAGTGGGGTGGATCCACGACTAGTTTTATGTCGACGTAAAGACGAAGTGCGATATGAACGATTTTTTGATTTTTTTTTCCACAAAAAAAATCCGAAAATTTTTTACCCGAAAAAAAATTTTTTTAAATTTTTTTTGACTCAATGCCTGAATAATTAGTCCACCGGAAGCTATTTATCCGAGCGTAAGATCGTCTTTACTCTCAATTGTTTGCACCTAAATCAGCGGATCGAATTGGAATGTCAGCGACTGTGACCGAACGGAAATCTGTTCTCGCAAAAACGTTGTTGTCGAGTCCTCGACGCAATGTTCCAGTTCCAATTACGTTAAATCAACAACTGCACCTGCATCGCATGTTTTTCTTACGAGATATCGATTCTTTCTTTCCTTCTTCAACCGTTTTTACCGAGAAAAGCAAAGCAACCCTCATTTCGGGCTTCCCTGCAAAACGCTGCTCGGCAGTGCAGCTTAAACCTTTTTTCCATTTTTTCTTTTTTCTATTTTTATGTTTATTTCGATATGCGGTTTGAGAGGGCGTTTTGGTATGCGACGAATGATTCGACGACGAAATCGATCGATAAAACGTTATTGCTCCAGTCGTAATACGTGAGTTGCGGTTGGTTGATAAAGTGTTTTCGTGCGCATTTCACGATTTTTGTCATTCGAGTCTCCGTCGGTAAGTAAACTAAACCGGCTCGCGAATCTCGCTCCGAGACGCGAGTTTACCCCCCAAACTGACCTTTAAACCCTTTTAACTCCCCGTAATGAAATCGATTGCTCGACAGGTCGATAATTGGGTTCAACCAACCCATTTTTACTTGGACGGAATCGCGTTGGTCTGCGCGTACGTTTCATTTTTCGTTTTAAATTTCAAATTTTATTTCTCATTTTATTACGTTTTATTGCAAATATTTCTTTATTTTATATTCTTTTTAGGAGAATTCTGAATGCGTCGACGATGAAGTTCAAATCGTGGATGGAGATGCACGTCGTGCGGCCGCGACGCAAAGCGAAGAAAGAAAAAACGAAGAAAAACACAACGGAAATGTCGGTCGATCTGACACCGCGTCAACAACTCGACTCCGCTGGCAACTCTCCCACCAGCCCTCAGCTGCCGTCCCGCGAACCAATCGGCGTGGCCGGTTTACCGGAGGACGAATCTCCCTTCTTCCACGAGCTCCCGCCCGCCGTCGCCTACTTATCGCCGTTTCGCGTCGGCGCGAGAGGAACGTGCGCATGCGCGTGCTTCAGCGCGGGGCTTCCGACAGCCTTCCCCTGCACGTGCTACCCATCCCTCGACGACCCCTGTACGGCCTTCGAGGAGTTCCGACGTTTGCACTCCATCCGAACCTGTCTGGGCGCGGGACAAATCGGATCGGCGTCGCCGCGACCTCGCAGCAAGATAAGAACGAACCCGTGGCTCTCGGTTAACCGCGGATTGACTTCGGTACGCACGAGTAGTTCGAGCTCGGAGTGCGGATCGGTTTTCGAGGGCGAAACGCGCGTCGAGGATGCCGGAGAAGGCGCGACGGGTTCCGAGACGGTCACGAGCCCGAGCAGCGACGGGAACTCGTTCGTCAGCGACGTCTCGCTCGTCTCCCCGGAAGCGGACGAGAGCAGCGAGTCGGACGAGTGCGAGACGCTCAACGAGCTGGGTCGCTTCGACGAGAACTACGAGTACGACCGCGAAACCGATATTCTTCAAGACGAGAAGGAACGGATGGAGGAACTGAAGTTGGACGAGAAGGATTTCTGGTGGGACGAGGGGAACCGGACGCCCGTGGCCGAAGAACCGATCCAGTTCGCAGACGACGCGGAGGAGACGGAAACCGCGGATGAGACGGACACCGCGGATACGGACGACACGCCGAAGCACCGCGGCGCGATCCCGCCGCCGGAAGAAGAGAGTTCGCACAGTTCGCGCACTCTGGGACAAATACGGGAGAGTTTGGAAGACAAAGTACAGAGATTGCGTTTGGAGCGACTGATAGTCGAGGATAAGATCAGGGAAGCGAGGGAAGAGGAGAGGTTGAGAAGAGAAGAGAAAATCAAGTTCCAGAAACAGCTGATTCTGCATCGCAGACAGATATTACTCCGCACGCTGCAACAACTGAGGGAAAAACTCGAAGATCAAAGCGTGCGGTTGCAAGACGCGTACAGTGCGACGCTGCAAATGCAGTTGCAGGTGAGGAAACAACTCAGGAACAACGCCGAAGCTCCGTTTTGACTTTTTTATCATTTTTTTGCTCAGCTTTGTTAATTCTCGTTGTGTAGCGGCAGAAATTCTTCGTAAATTCTTAGAATTTTTAAGTAGCACTTTGTGTGAAGTGATAAAATGAAAAATAATCTTCTTTAATGTTTTTACACGCATTGTATTTTTTTTTTTACATTTTTCGATTTTTTAAAAATTTAAAAAAAATTTAAAAAATTTAAAAAATTAGAGTGAGCGCCATTTTCGATTTGCTCAAATTTTTACTTTGGAGATGTTTTTATTTTTAGGATTTACGTCATCATTTGTTGACACATTTTGTATTTTATGTACATAGATAACGAGATTTGTATAAATTATTTAAGAATAAATTTAAGATGTATAATGGAGTTTGAGTTTAGTTTCGTGTTTTATCAATAAACGGCGCCATGAAACAAAATGGACGGCGAGCGTGAACGTCGAGGCCATTCCCGGTGATCCCGAGAGAATTTTATTACATTTTGAGTTGTAGAGTACGATCTAAGTGTCTAAAGACGGGAGAAAAGTAAGGTATTTGTAAAATAACAGCGATTTAATCGATAAATCGAATTTACAAAGCGATAAATTGAAATTTATTCCTTTATTTACAATTTCAGACGCCATCTTGGAACTATTTTATCACTGCCCTCGGTTTATCTCCTCGCAACCGTGTAAAAACAAATCGATCGATCGGATTGTTGCAAAATTTGAAGAACTTGATAACGCGATGTTAGATTTAGACGATATGTAAATTAAACGAACGTAAATTGCTCGAATTAAGTGACGTAAAAGCGATCGGTGACAGCAGACGAACGAACGCCGCACAATACTTTGCATATTGTACTTCCATTTTGTTTTGTGTGGAGTGGCTCGAGAACAGAACAAGTTGAGCAAAAAACAGCGAATTTGTTTTAGGTAACGCACGAGTGATGGTAGAAATTCGTAAAGTGACGGAAATTATTTTTATTTTTGAATTTCGCAACAGGTTTTTTTTATATCGTGTCGCTTTGGAACGAAAATGGAACAACCGTTGGGAGTGGTAGTGCCGAATAAACGACGTAAGCCTAAATTAGTTGTGTGTTTGATTTTACTCACGTTTGTACTGTGTAATAACTTTTAAGCGCCGAATTGGAAAAAACGAAATTCAGCGATTACCGTTTCAGTGAACGGAAGTCAACCGAACACTCCGTCGCCCGTGAAACGGAGAAAGAAAGGCGAAGGACAGGTTTGTCGATTAAAATACAATTTTATGAGTAAATTTTATTAAATTTCTGCCATTTTTCTCAAGATATTCAACAACTGCGACGCTTATTGTTGGTTGTGTCATCGCGATGGGAAAGTTTTCAAATGCGCGGCGTGCGTTCGCGTTTTTCACGTGCGATGTCTCGGAGTCGAGGCGCTGCAAACGACGGATTGGATTTGCAGCGAGTGTTCTCTGGTTTTGAACAGCGAGAACGTGGATTTGAGGTCGAAAGCGATGAAGATGATTAGTTTGGATCAGCTTTGTGGTTTGTTGAGGTTCGCGTTGAATCGGATGAAACATGCGGGGGTGAGTGCGTTGTTGGGATTTGTTGGAATTTGTCGAAATTGAAATTTATTTATTCATTGGTGAAATGTTTTGCAGGACGAAGCGTTTCTAAAACCAGTTTCGCTCGAGGAGTTTCCGAGTTACGCCGATTTTGTGTATCAGCCGATGGATTTGAGCACGTTGGAGAAAGTAAATTAATTTTTTTAATTTTTTTGAAAAAAAAAATTTTTTTTATTTTTATTTTTTCTTTAGAATATTCGGAATAAAGCGTACGGGAGTACGGAATCGTTTTTGTCGGACGTAAAGTGGATTTTGCATAATTGTATAATATTTAACGGATGTAAGAATTGATTTTGTGGTTTTATATGAAGGGAAATTAAAGGAAATTTTGCAGATCAACATCGTTTAACGTCGAGTGCCAAATCGATCATCAAAGTTTGTCGATTCGAAATGAATGAAATTGAAGTGTGTCCGTTTTGCTACCTCAATTCATACACGAGCAAAGATAACTGGTTTTGTGATCCTTGCGTAAGATTTAGTAAAATTTTTGAAATTTTTTCTTTGAAATTTTTGAATTTTTTTTTTTTAAGCAAGAACCGCATTTACTGGTTTGGGCAAAACTAAAGGGATTTCCATATTGGCCTGCAAAAGCCATGCGAGTGATCGATAATAACGTAGATGTACGTTTTTTCGGTGCTCATGACAGGTAAAATTGAGAAAATCGAGACAAAATCGACGAAATTAATTTTTTTCAAAAATTTTTCTTTGAAAAATTGAGAAAATCGAGATAAAATCGATGAAATTAATTTGAAAAATTGAGAAAATCGAGATATTTTATCTCGATTTTAATTTTAATGACGAAATTAATTTTTGTTTTTATTTTTTTTGTTTGAAAAATTGAGAAAAAAATCGAAAAATAAAATTTTTATTTTTAAAAAAAAATTTTTTAGAGCGTGGATTCCGGCGAACCAATGTTTTCTTTTGTGTCGTGATATCCCAACTGCGAGTAAGAACAAAAAGAAAGGCAGCTTTGAGCAATCGATGGAAGAATTAGAGTTACACATTCAACGTTTGCAACTTCGTTTCGGACCATTTCAATACGCGCCATTTCGGACACCAATAAACCCTGACGATCTCGATTCTCATCTGGCAACGTTTTTTCCTCAAGTAATTCGACTTTTTAAATTTTCTAAAATTTTTTTTTTTAATTTAATTAATTTAAATATTTTCGCAGTATACGAAGAAAGTGGACGTCGACTCGACCCCGGTTGTTGATTCTACCAAAATTCCGGTCGAAGGAAGCGTCGAGAGTTTAACAAATGTGATTTTGAAACCAAAGAGTTGTAAACCGATCTCGAAAAATTCGAATTTGTCGAAATTCAAGTCGGATGGGAACGTGAAATTAGAAGATTCAGTGGAAAAGTTAAAAGAAACTGATGAAAATGATGAAAATGATAAAATCGAGGACGAAATTGATGAAAAAAAATCTGATGATGATCCCGAAAGTGAGCGGTTGACGCCGAATTTTGGTTGTATTTACACGAGTCCTCCGAAAAAAGAAAGTGCCTTCGTGCAAAAACTAGACAAAACTATCGAGTCGTGTAAAGTGAAATTAGGTATTGAAGAAATTCCAGTTTATAACGAAAACAGCGATAAAAGTGCAAAGAAAATCGATGGAGACAATGGAAAAAAAGAAGAAATCGTTGAAAGTATGAATAAATTGATAGAAATTAATAGAAATTAATTTTTTTTTAATTAGAAGAGATTACGCAGCCGAAAAAGGAAAGGACGAGCAAACAAGTGAAAAAAGAAACGCTCAGAGTCGAAAAAGAACACGACAAAACCGATTTGGACATGGAATGCAGCGACGACGGCGATTTAGTGATCGATTTAAACCCAGAAGCAACGGGAGACGAGGACGATTTCCATCCAATCGTCCAATCAACAACAACAAAACCAAGCGCAGTCGTAAAACGACCGCGGAAATGCAGATCTCGAACAAACACTAACGAAAACACATCGCAAAGTACGATTTTCACAGAATTTCGAATCAATTTTAATTTTTTTTTTAAATTTTAAATTTAGAAACGTCAACTGTAAAAACAAGCAACCAAACGGGTCCGTCGATCGATTCCTCCACATCATATCCACACGTAAGAAAGTAAAGACAAAGTGATTGCGCTCGAATTGAATTTCTCACAGCCTGGATTCGCTAGCGCCCTTAACCGGCTGTGGGATTGATTGATTTTGGGCTGTGCTGTGGTTATGGGATGATAACGCTTTTGTACTGGTTATTGTAGACTCTGCCTGTGCCCATGCCCGCCCTCCAGCCCCGTACCCTTGTCACTGCTAAAGGCATGGTTCAGGTGGCACCCCCCTCTAGCCCTGGTCCAGGCTGTGACATGAACAAGTACTCTCGGAAGGTATGTTTGACAGATGTCCAGCCTTATTTTTTATATCGAGACAACCCGATCGCACTAAAAAATTAATTTATTAATTTTTTTTTTTTTGGGTGGTGAAAATTTTGTGATTTTTTTTTGTTTTTGCAGATGATGGATTTTATGCGTGGGACAGTGGAGGAAATGTTTAGGGATATGGCGAGCGCGGGGAATTTGGAAGCGAAAGTTAAGACGCTGCAGTTGGAGATTGAGAAATTGCAATGGCAGCATCAACAGGAGTTGGCTGAGATTAAACACAACGCTGATTTGATTTTGTTGGAAATGAGAGCGAGTTTGGAGTCTGATAAGATACGAGCGTTGACGGAATTAAAGCGGCAGTGCGAGGAAGAGAAACAAAAAGCGGTCGAAGAAACTAAAAAAAAACAATGGGTAATTTTTTAATTTTTTTTTTTTAAATTGTCGATTTTTAATTTTTTTTTAAATTTTTTTTAGTGTGCGAATTGCGGCAAAGATGCGATATTCTATTGTTGTTGGAACACCAGTTACTGTGATTTCTCGTGTCAATCGGTAGATAAATCGAATTTGAAAATCAATAAATTAATAAATTTGATAAATTTGATTTTAGGCACACTGGCCACATCACATGACGATTTGCACGCAGTCGCAAGGAGCGTCGGAAAATGAGGACGTGCCAAAAGTGGCCAACTCTTCGGGTTCCGGTCCGACGAAACTGACATCTCCAACTCCGCCCATTCATATGCAACGAGCGGTTCAAGGAGCGGGAGGAAACGCGAGGAACGTTTCGTGTCGGAGAGAGGACCACGAATTGTGGTCGAGGAAACAAGAAGAGTCGAGTTTGAGTTTAAAGAGACACGAAGACGAGCAGAGGGAAAAACACAGACTTCAGAATCAGGTATACAAATTTATAAAAATTGTTTTTTGATTTTAATTTTTGATTTTAATTTTTTTTAAATTTAGATTCACATGGCGACGACTCAAAGTAACACTTCTATTGGAAATCAATACTCAAATACGTTAGCAGGTCCCGTGCAGTACATTCCATCGAATGCTGTTCAGGTAAAAATGAAAAAATTTGACGTTTTTTGTGATTTTTTTTGAATTTTTTGATTTTTTTTAAAATTTTTTTTGCGTCAGGTGATTCCTCAAACGTCATCACTGGCGAATTCGTCGGCTCTACAAGTACAGTACGTTACAAACTCGCCGCAAGCACACTCGCTATCGAGTCCGGTGACAACTTCGTCGCCTTTTACGTCCATGAGCGTGACGTCGGCGTTCCCATTACAACAGAGTTTGTGTCATCAATCGAATAGTCAGCGAACATCGTCTCAGTCGCAACAACGACTACAAGTAAAAAAAAAAAAATTCAAAATAATTTCAAAAAAATAAATTTTTTTAATTTTTTTTTTTAGATGAACAGTTCCATGTACCCGATAATCGTCCAATCGGGTTCCCAATTCGGCAACAGTTCGCAGGCATCTTCCCCACCGGGCGCTTCTCATTCATATCCGCGCGGTCCCTACATTCCTGGCAAACCTTATCACTTGCCTTGAATCGATCGCCATCTCAAATTTCAGTACAAATGTATTTTTATTTTCTATCTTTTTTATTTTTTTGTTTTAATAATTGTAATTAGAAATAGTTTTCAATGTTACATAATTGCGATGTTCCTGACTATGTCGAGTGCATATTTTTGCTACTATAATTCAGTTATGCAATAAACTGACTCTTCTAGCAGATAAATTTGTATTTTATTATTTTTTATTATTTCTTATTTACAGAATACGACTAGAACAATAAATTGTGTTAAAAATCGAACCTAGTTACCAGGGCATTGAAGCCAAGCTATCATTTTGGAAATTATTTTATGATTTTTGAATTTGTAGCGCAAACGTGAAAAAAATTTTTTTTTCTTTGATTTATGAGCCACGATACGAAATTGAGTTAAGAACGAATAAGTTTCTGCCGACGACTCGACTTGAGTCGAATTTCCCACGTGTTCCACGTAGCCCTGGCAACTCTTGGACCTCAGCTGGCGTCGATCTCTTGCGGGGTGGGCGCCGAAATGATCCCAGCGTCCACGGCGTCTTTCTCCAATTCGAGTAATTGTCTGAAAATTTAAAAAATTTGAAAAAATAAATTTTTTTTGAATTTTTTTGAATTTTTTTTTACCGCCGAAGTTTTGTGACTCGCGAACGGAGTTGTTTGTCGTGTTCTTTGATGTCTATTATTGTTTTCCACGCTTTTTCTTGGAGAGATTGGTCGCAAACCCATCGGAGGTACATTCCGGACCATAGAGTCTGTAATGTCACGTGGTTCAAGTTTATTCGAGTGTTTGAATAGTAATAAGGAACTCACCAAGCTCATCGGGGCAACCGATGGCCAAATGACGTGATTGTTTGGTTCGTAGAGAGGATTCAAGTAGGTAGAGAGGATTTCGTGTTGGTTTATGTAAGACCAAAGTGATACTGTTTTGGTCTGGAGTTGAAGCTCCGATCGTTCTGCGTCGCAGTTGCCGAGAAATGTGCCTGAAATTGGAAATTTCGAAATATTTTAGCTGCAATTTAAATCTGGATTTTTTTTTGTTCAATTTTTCAAATAGATCTGAAAACACATTTTCATTTAAATTAATTTTTTCATTTGGAAGTTCAGTTTTTTTTTTTTTTAATTTTTTAAAAAAATTTTGATTAAAAAAAAATTTCAATTTTTAACTTTAAAATCCAAAAAATTTGAAAAAATTTTAATTCAAAAAATAAAAACTTAAATCAAACTTTTAAAATTTTTTTCAAAATTGAAACAAAATGAGAAAATTTTTTAGAATTTAAGGTCTTTTCAAATCAAAATCCTTTTTTAAATTTCACGTTTCAAGTTATTTTCTCGTTTTTTAGAGAAAATATTTTGATACCAAATTTTTTTTCTTATTTATTTTTTAAAAAAAAATTCAAGTAGTCCTGTCCCACGTACCAAACTCCGACGAATAAGCGTGTTCAAACAACATGATCAAAAACCGATCACTAAATTCAAAAGAGCACGGAAACTGCTGATAAATCTGCCAAGTACAGTCGAGAAATATTAGGAATGTCGGTGCTTGGTGCCGTGTTCGAAGATTAGCGTTAGAATACGCGGAATGTGAACATCGCAACGCAAACGGATGCCCTCCTTGAAGCCACTCGCGCTCGATCAGCGCCTCGAACCCACGAACAGTTCTACAATCGGGATCGAGGATCACTTGAGCCAACGAAGTGACTTGCAGTGTGGAATCCATTCCTTCCGAACCGTGAACTAACAAAGACGCACCTGAAAAAAAAATTTCAAAATTTCAAAAAAAAAATAAAATAAAAAAAATAAAATATTTACCCTCTTGATCAATGCACTGAGCCACCAGACATGCGCAATTCAGTATTTCTTTGACGTGAGAGAGCCAATTACACGACTCCAGCCTCGACAACCACTTGTCCACCGAACACGACGTGTCGTTACAAGCTGAAAAATCACAAATAATCAATAAAATAAAACAATTCCGTATTTTTACCTTCCATCAATTTGATTAGAGAATCTAACAACACGTGGTGTCTATCGATGGGTTTATGCATACGTCGCCACTGCGGGTAATGAACCTCGGGCTCGAATCCACCGCCAACTAAAACTGATTTTTAATACGATCGTTTTTAACTCGAGCACAATTTCAACTCCAAACCTTTAGCTTTGGCCATCTGAGCGATGTTCTGCGTACGAGTGTCAATGATGTAACCTCGTTTTCCGTGTCCAAGTAACGAATTTAACAATTTCTCGTCTTCTTTACATCGGCGGCCATTTGCACCGATCATCGGTTGGCTGCTGCGCATCAAAGCTGCCTAAATTTGAAAAAAATTAATAAAAAAATTTAAAAAATTGAATTTTTGATTTTATTTTAATAAAACACTCACCCCATTTTTCTGGTGATAGTAACTGAGAACGGGAAAGCGACCCAACTGCCGAAACGAAGCGCTCGCGAGCAAAATTTCGTCGTCGATGCATTTAGGCACGATAACGGACGTCGGATACGACCGGCAAACCTTGAAAAGAATCATCTCATACCTCGAAAATTTGGGGACTAAAAACTTACGGAAAAATCTTTATTCACGTAACTGATTCGCCATTCGTCGCTGCTGCGAAGAATTTTCGAAAATTCAGTTTCGGGCAAAAATGCCGTCCAACCGTCCTCCAAAATCTCGAACGTGGGGCGGAAAAATAACGGGTAAAATTTGCTAGGATCACCTAAAAATGTATAAAATACATGAAAATAATTTTTTTTTAATTTATAAATTTTCTTTTTTTACTCAGAGTTGAAAACTGTTCGAGCGAATTCGCGATATTATTACACTCGTCTAACCCTGGAATGTCTAGTTGTAATATTTTAAAATCTTTGCACTTCAAAACGATGCTTCCACCCGTAGAATGAAGTCGTCGTTCAACTGCGTCCACGTTTTTATGCATTAACTAGACAAACAAAAAATTAACGGTCGATAATCGATCAATTTATTTGATTTTTACCGATAACTCCTGCGTTGTCTTTTTACCGGACGACAGAATTAAATGGTGGCCCGTGATGTACAAGGTGCCATCGACCGGGTTCGACAACGGAAGATGAACGACTACATCGTCTAAATAAGGCGTTTTCACTTCCACTAACTCCATTTCTTGCAAATGCTGAGGCGGATCGGACTCGCTCTCGATTTTAGATCAGTTGACGGCTGCGACCGAGGTTGCGACTCGATTGGGTGGATGACGTCAGTCGATCTCGTTGTTCCATTCAAAAAGGATTTTCTATGACGTTTTTTATTTTTCAATGAGACACCGAATGATAGACAAGTTGTGGTCAGCGTTGCCCAGCGCAACCAACATGGCAGGCTCAGAAGGTAAACTTTTATCATTTGTCGGGGGAAATTATCATTTCTCCGTAGATGACAGTGAAAAATTCGGTCTTAATTCGCCCATACGATAAGTTTTTTTCGCGTAAACTGAAAAAGTGACGCGAATTTGTGGTTTTGTTTGAAAAAACGCGTCGATTAAATGGAACGAAACTTATCGGGACGAAAAGTTAAAATTGATAAACTACGTAGGTGAATTTGAATTTAGATTGAATTTAAATTGAAAAAAAATTCGATGAGCCTACGTAAACATTTTATTTGACTTAGCGTATAACGTGACGTGTCAACTTCCCTGCACAGCATCGACCTTTAAACCGAAAAGACGTGGTAATCAAATTTAATTATATTTTATAAAATTTTATTGTTATTGTTAATTGAATCGGAGAATTTACAAGATTTGTACGAAAAGAAGTTGGCGTGCACACGTGTACTTATGCAATTGTCCATATTCGTTTGTTATGGAAGGGTCAAGGCAAACGAGTTTTTCATTTATTTTTCCTCGTTGATTTAGTTAGAATTAATTAAGATTTTATTTTTTGAAGTTGCAGGTCATCATCATAGCATTACGGATAATGATATTGATACGCTGCAAGGATGTTCTTTTTGTGGGAGAAGATTTATTCCGTCCTCTTTGGTGAGTTTTGAAATTTGAGGAAAATAATTTTTTTTTTAATTTTTTTTGTTTTGTTTTTGTTTTTGCAGGAAAAACATGAGAAAATATGTCAGAGAACTTTTATAAATAAACGAAAAGTGTTCAATTCGCAACGTCAGAGAGTCACCGATCCGTCCAAAAGTCCCGTTTCACCGATCAAAGCTCAGGAAGCGAATAAAAATGTATTTTTTAATGAAGTTTTGTTGGAATTGTGGAAATTGTGTCGAAATTGTGATGAAATTTTGAAAATTTTGCCGAAATTGTGATGGATGTTTTGAAGATTTCTTGAAATTTTGATGAAATTTTGATGAAATTTTATGAAATTTTGAAAATTTTCTTGAAATTTTGATGACATTTTGAAGATTTTCTTGAAATTTTGATGACATTTTGAAGATTTTCTTGAAATTTTGATGAAATTTTGAAATTTTTTTTATAAAACCGAGTTTTCTGCTTCCAGTGTTCCGTTATAACGAGGTTCGATTATATATATTGAAATTAATTTTATTTTTATTTATTTTTCTAAGGCGACTTATATTAAGTCAAGATGGCGGGAAAAACACGCCGATTTGATCAGTACCGTTCGTGCCGCTCGTGGGGTTGCCGTAGATAAGCAAACTGGTAAACCCCTTCCAGCAGTGCCTAGAAGTCTCATTCCGTCCGGTAAAAGTTGATTGATCGCTTAATTGGCTCTCTGAGAACTTTTTTAAGATTTTTTGTTCGGTAGATTACATCTTGTGCGAATACTGCAATCGTCACTTTAGCATCAAAGCTGCAGACCGACACATCGAGTGGTGCAAAGAACAGAAATCGAGGATCGGTCAAGCTCCCAAAGTGGCTTTGGCAGCTCGAGAACGACTGGAAGCGAGAATAAAAGTAGTTTTTGATTGAGTTTGTTGAAAAAATTAATTTTTTTCCAATTTTTTTAAAACTTTAAAAACTTTAAAAACTTAAAAAATTTTGGAATGTTTTGTAAAATTCTTTCATATTGATAAATTTTGAGATTTTCCAGTTGAAATTTAGAATTTTTTGTAAAACTTTTTACATATTTTGAAATATTTTGTAAAATTCTTTGAAAATTTGTAGAGTTTTGTTGGACGTTTGAAATTTTGACATTTTTTTTTCCAAATTTTGACAAATTTTGAATTTTTTTTCCCCCAAATTTCGACTACTTTTGAAGGAATTTCATAAATTTTCAAAAAATTTTACAAATTTTCAAAAAATTTTACAAATTTTCAAAGAATTTTTAAAGAATTTTTAAAGAATTTTACTCTTTTTCAATAAATTGTACAAAATTTCAAAGAATTTTATAAATTTACGAAGAAAATTTGTAATATTTTTAAATTTAAAATTTGATTTTAATTTTTTTTTTATTTCTTCAGTATAAAGCGCCGTCATTGCGTAGGAAAAGCGGGACCAAAGCTATCGGCAAATCAGCTACAAAAATAAAATCGCAAAAGGACTGCAACGACACTCGTTTGCAAGGAAAACCCCCGACTCACGGCTCCATGAGCCGCACGGTCGATTTGAACGAACACGTGAACGTCAGAGTGAGCGGGATGTCCTTGAGTCCACCGCAAAAACCGTTACAACGAGATTCGGAATATTCGAGGAAAATGGAGTACGGTGAAGGTCAGCGAAGAAACGCACCGGCCGGTGGTTTGCTTCAGCGCAATGCTCCGAGAAATGACTTGGCGGCGCAGAGGAATGCGCAGTCCGTGAAACACAAGTGAATTAATGGGTTATTAAGTGGATTTAGCGCCAGTTGAAATTTTTGAAATTTTTCTTTACGTGAAAATAGTAATTTTTGAAATTTTTGAAATTTTTTTACAAATTTTTTAGAAATTTTGGTAATTTATTATAATTTTTGTTTTTGTTTTGAATTTTAAACACATTTTACAAATTTTACAAATTTTACAAATTTTTCCATTCTTTTGTTTTGAGAAAGTAATTCGAATCTTTTTGGTCAGATTTTTTGTTTTGTTTTAAAATTTCCAAGTATTTTGAGAGATTTTTCAAATTTTTTAATTATTTTTCAATTTTTTATAATTTTTTTGAATTTTTAAAACTTTTTTACATTTTATTTTGCAAATTTTGTTGATATTTACAAATTTTTAAAAATTTTCAAACTATTTGACTTTTTGCAACTTTTTCAAAAATTTCATTTTTGCAAAAATTATGCAAATTTTTTAAATTTGTTATAAGTTTTTTGAATTATTACAACTTCCTACGTTTTTTTTGCAAATTTTGTTGGGTATTGACAAATTTCTAAAAATTTAAAAATCATTTGATTTTTTACAACTTTTTCACAATTTTTTTCCCCAAAATATGCAAATTTCTAAAATTTTATCTATTTCTCCCCTCAGGAACGGCAGAGACGGCTACAACCCTTACGTAGCAGCCGAACAACAAATGCGAGACTTGTTGGAAGGAAGTAGCGAGGCGAGCAGGGGTCAGCCGCGCAGAGGTCAGTCCCGGGATGGCAGAGCGCAAAGCCATATGGCCTACGGCTCGTCCAACAACTCGAACTCGAACTCGAACTCGCTGAGCAACCGACCCACCGCTCACGAGATCGATAATCGAGACTCGCGGAACCCACCCCCGGTCCGCCGAACGACCATCCAGGTAAGGGACCGAGAGCACCGACTGGCGCTCGCCGACCTCGCCAAACAATCGTCCGGCCAGTCGGCCTACGCCTACTCGGACTCCGACGAGGAGTCGCTCACTCCGTACTCGGAGAGGGGCAGCGGCGACCTACGTGCCACCTACACGCTCGTTTCTTCCGACAAAGTGAATCGTAACGAATCGACAAACCGATTGCGCAAACGTAACAGCTTGGCGTCGCAGGAATCCGATTCGAGCAGGTATCACACGTATATTCCCGCTTCACCCTTTAAACACACCGATTTAAATCACAGCGATTTTTAAGTTGTACGGTGGCCTAGAACGACCAAAAGTATATAACGAACTGGAATATCGATTGTCGTGTAAATTATAAGATTTTTCTCTTATTTTATGCAGGAAAGTGTCTCTTGGTACTAAATTGTAGGTGAAATTTAGCTAAAAGTTCAGTGATTTTAGTAAAAAATTCAGTGATTTTGGTTAAAAATTCAGTGATTTTGGTTAAAAATTCAGCAATTTTGGTCAAAAAGTAGCATTTTTAGTCAAAAATTCGACAAATTTGACCAAAAATTCCACAATTTTTATCAAAAATCATCAATTTTGGACAAAATTTCTATTTGTCACGAAATTCTGCAATTCTGAATGCCCTCTACCCGATCACGCAGAGGGACTGCTTCACTGCATTCCTTACAAACCGATCCTATATCAACTAGCAAACTTCACAAAATGCTTTATCCACTGCACAATTCACTTTCCCAAATCCCAATTACACATTATAATAATTCTCGTTGAAAATCAAAGCATTGGGCCTTCTCGGCTACCGTAAAGAGATATCTCCGAGACATCTCAGAACAGAAACATCTTGGAGACATAGCACAGACCTCGGAAACATATCAATGATGATACAGTGGATTCCACTTAATATAGTCAAATCTGCAAAGACTAAATTCTGTTTCAATTTTGGACGATTATTTCGATGTCGAGACATCTCTAGGACATCGCTGAGACGTCTCCGAGACAATTAAGCTTAAAACTGCCACTAAATTTACTAAATTTACCAAACTTAGAAAAAAAAAATTTAAAAAAAATAACTTTTCCAGTACGACTCGCCAACGGACTACACCGAGTCCACCTCTGAAACTTCCTTCAGCGAATCCAGCGAAGAACTCCAACAGTCAGAGCAGCAACAACAACCAGTGGCAACATGGACGTTTGACTGCACGTGTCTGTGACGGTGAACGACGACTGAGCACCAGCAGCAGCGACTCCTCCTTACCGCCCCTAAACAACACGAACAAAAGCAGAAGTCGAAACCACCAAGTGATCAGCAGAGAAGCGAGGACGGCCTGCTTTTGCCACGAATGCGGAACCGGATATCCGGTGGCCAGTGCGAAGTTTTGCTGCGAGTGCGGCACGAGGAGACTCATCCTCATCTGATCCCACGTGTTTTTAATTTAATTTTAATTATCGAATTATTCAAATTCTTCCGATTGTAAATTTTGTAAATCGAAACCGAAATAATTTTTGAAATGTACGTAACAAATTGTTTGATAAGACGTGAAATGCTTTAATAAAATCGATTTTTAGCTGTTTGATTGGTAGTTTTTGTTTTTCTGGGTAACGAGGTTGTTGTTTGGGTTCTGGAAGAAATTAAATTTTTGTTTTTTGTTTTTTGTTTTGTTGTTTATTCGAATTTTTGCAGTGCAGTTGTTCGTTATATTTAGTATCGATTCGACCCTGGGCTTTATTTTCGAACTGAAAATGTAGAAAACAACCTGAGAGATGGATTTGTGAGGTTGGTGGTTGACAAGTAATTATGTAGATGTAAACATAATTTAATTGAATTTGTTGAAATTTCTAAATATAATTAAAATCAAGTTAATTAAATTTTTCGAAATTTCATTAGAAATGCATTTTGAATTAATTTATGTAAATTAATTGGACTGAATTCTTGTTTACTTTTGTACAAGAAGATGGAGTGTTGCATTTTTGAACGATCGGAAAAAACGCAATTTCTCGATAAGTGTTTTGTTTATCGTGAAATGATTTTAAGATATTATGAGGCACTTTGTGGAACAGATTTTTGTTATTAGTTTTTTAAGTTTGATTGAATAGTTTTGGAATGAAAACTGATAAAAACAGAATTTTACCTTTTCGATCATAACTTTGGAACAAAACAAGAAAAAAATCAAAAACTAAGATTTAAAAATTCATTATAACCACAAGTTGAAGAATAATCTTATGGTAATTTCAAAATTACTAGTTCTACTAAAGAAATTAACATTTTCTGGAATTTATTCAAAATTGTAGTTTTTTGAATTTTTGAAAAATTTGCATCTTCACATCTTTTACGTATCTCCATTACAAAGCTTTTTTTAAGCTTAGATAGACCCATACTTCCAATTTAGAAAAGTTTCCAAAGATATCGAACATTTTAAATCTGTTTAGTTTTTGATTTTATCTTATTTCATTCCGAAGTTATGACCGTAAAGGTAAAATTCCGTTTTTATCAGTTTTTAATTTATCATTCCAAAACTATTCAATCAAATTTAAAAAACTAATAACAAAAATGTGTGCCACTAAGTTGCAAATTTAACAAATTTAAAACTTTTATACTTAAAAATAAACACCAATTGAAAAATAAACATTTTAAAAATTCACATAAATAATATTGACAAACGGCGTTCCATACTTTACCGCATCTGCTATTTGTGTCGAAATTTTCGCCAGTCATTTAATTCATTTCGATCATAAATGCTACTTAGTTGGGGTGTCATCGACCTTCATATAACGGGCTCACACGTAAACAATTTCGCAAAGGTGATCAAGTTCGCACTGATGTAACTCCGCGAGTCACATGACACACCGATAGCGAAATGCCCTCACTTTTAATAAAATTCCAACTGTCATTCAATTTAATCACTACAAAACGTCTTTAAATGTGTTTATTGCTTTATTAATTAATTTTTCTAATTGTAGGTCAGTGGGTCTAAGGCCAATTGACCTTCAGTCCAGGGATAATGAAATTTAACCTTATTTGACTTTTTTTTTTTAAAAATAAATTTTTTTTAATTAAAAAAAAAAATTAAAAATCGATGAATAAATAAATGAAAAATATAATTTTTTTAAAAAATTTAATATAATTTTTTATTGCTTTATTTATGAAATCAAAGAAATTACGTCATACAAATTACATTCAGTTGTATAATAGAATTAAAAATAAATAATTAAAAAAACTATAAACAAATTACAAGAAAACAATCGGAATGAAGTATCTTTAGAATAAAAAACGCACCGAGCCAAAAAGAGAAAAACACGGCTGACACGTGGCGCCAGAGGAAATTAATGGCCGAACCAACAACGCATGCGCACGCAATACAGAGCTGTAGTATCGTGCATGTGACTCGAAAACACACTTTCGCATAGAAAAACTCAACTTCCACACACAAACGAATAATAACACCAACAATTCAGGATTTTTCCTTTAACTTTACACCAATTACCGTAGAAAAAACAACCGTAAACAGTACGTACAAGTCGTGGCGCCACTAGACGGCCTTGGTCGTGTGTTTGCGATCGTAATCCAATGTCAAGCGGGCCAGCGGACGCGGGGTAGCGAAAATTACGGGTTACACACATAAGCGTAGCTCCGCACCGTTTTACAAATTGACAGCAGTCGAGAGACGAAACAAATCGAAGCAACTGGACGGATGACAATAGCTGTTTGTTCGGATTCGAGCAAATTGTCGTGTGATTCGAGCGTCATTGCACAATGTCGGCGACCCAGTGTGATGAAATTATCGGAGCTGAGGGCTCTAATAATACCGACTCACAAATACGGAAGATTGGTTATTTGCGAAGATTAAAGGTAAACTCGTTTTTTGATTGAATTTTACTCATTTTGATTTTTTTTCATGTTTTTTTCGAGACCATTCATCGGTTTTTGTGATTTAATGAGGAATTGTTGATCCGAGTTGATATTTTTTAATCGTGGCTTCCTCGTTGAGGACGTGTCACGGGTATTAAACGACTTAATTAGATAGTTGGATGTCAGTAGTCGACTGACGCATCTCATTCACTCCGCGAAGTGATTTTTTTCAATTTTTTTTTAATTTAAAATTTTTTTTTTTTTAATTTAAAAGTTTTGAAAACTTTGAACTTTTGAAAAATTTTTATAAATATAAATTCTAACTAATATTTTCTTGAAAATTTAATCCTTAAATAAACATTGAACCATGTTGTTATCTTGTTTTGCTCGTGTTTGTCGCGGATATCGATTTTTTTTTGATTTTTTTTCTAACGACGCACCTGGTTGTTTACCGCGTTTACCGGAACTCGTGCAGTGGCCTGATGCAATTAGAAAATGAATTTTTTTTCTTTTTAAAAATTTTTCTAAAATTTTTATTTATTTTTTAAAATTATTTTTATAATTTTTCTAAATTTTGTGCTTTTGTGGTGTTTGGTGTTATACTTTCTCCTTAGGCCTTGTTGAGCGATGTCGGCGCTTCTCGTGCGTGGAATTTAAAGAATTTCATCGTTGACCGACTGAGATGTGAACCGCACGAGTGCAGGTGTAAACAACGAAGATTCATATTGCGGTTTTTGTGTCCCTTGGAGTCGGAGCAGGTGAAAACTCATTTCGGTTAACCCTAACAACATGGCCTCCTCCTTCGGCCCGCCGGAATTTTCCTTTATTCATTTATTTCGCTCAATTTTCTTTTATTTTTCATTTTTCTTTTCGACATTGTCAATTTGGTGTATTTTTTTAATTAAATCGTGAACCGATGTTGTTTATGTGCGGGATATGTAAGAAAAAGTCGTACTTGGCAACGTATCGATGTTTTGAGTTTGTTTTGTCTGAAGATTACTGAAATTAAATTTTTAAATTTTATTTACAGACGATGAAAAAAAAGTTTTTTGTACTTCGAGCCGAAACTGCGACGCATCCGGCGTGTTTGGAATATTACGAAAACGAGAAGAAATGGAAATCTGGAGGACAACCGAAAAGGTTCAACGATTTAACGGTTTTTTTATTACGTTTTTTTATTACGTTTTTTTAAATTTTGTAATTAAAAAAAAATTTTTTTTTTAGGAGTATAGTCTTGAAATCGTGTTTTAACATCAACAGGAAATTGGATGTGAAACAAAAACACGCTTTGGCACTTTATACGAAAGACGATTGTTTTACTGTCGTTTTGGACAGCGAGGAAGAACTTGAATCGTGGTTGAATTCACTATTAGCCTTGCAACAGGGCGACGAAGACGTTGCCAACGACGAGCCGCCGAAACCGACGTTCGGTTAGTTTACCTCGATCGGTTATTTTTGAATTTTGACTAAAAAAAGAAAAAATTCGAGACAAACAATCTATTTAAAAACGACCGATTTAAACATACAACAGTTGGTCCAAAATCAAGATCGTTGTACTAAAATTTTTTTTTTTTTGATTTAGAACATATTTGGCAGGTGAACGTTCGAAATCGGGGGTTGGCGAATAGTAAAAATATCGTCGGAGCGCATCATCTGTGTTTAACGTCGCAAACGTTGTCGTTGGTGAAGTTGAACACGAACTCTCCACAAATTATCGAATTTCCAGTAATTTTTTTAATTTTAATTTTTTTTTTTTAATTAATTTTTTTAAAATTTTAAACAGTTGATGAGTATTCGGCGATGCGGACATTCGTATTGTTTTTTCTTCATGGAACTCGGGAGATCGGCGTGTACTGGATCGGGGGAATTGTGGATGCAAACTGAAGACGTAGTTATAGCGAGGAACATGCACGAGACCATTTTGAAGTGATTAATTTATTAATTGATAAAATAAATTAAATCAAAATCGGAATTAAATTTATTTTGTAGTGCGATGCGGTTTACCAGCAAAGAAGACATCGGTCCGAGACAAAGGACGAGGAGTTCGTCGACAAACGAGTCTTCGAAACCCATCAGTGTACATCCACGACGAGTCGGCACCGTCCTTCCACCAGTCGGAATCGTAGCGACGAATTGTCTGACGAAACGGGAGCGAGCCGACAGCGTTCCCACGCGACCCAGAACCATAAGCGATGGTCCGCTGAACGGAACGAGGTAAATATGAAGAAATTTCTTAGAAAATTATAAAATTAAATAAATTTTGTGGAAATTTTAGGAAAAGTCAACCGTGGAATTTGGAAAATCAAAGACCACATAGTATGTACTCGCATCCGTCGTCGTATTCGCCGCCGAGTGAAAGTCTTTTACCAAATAGGTTTGAATGAAAGGATTTTGAAAATACTTTTTTTTTGTTAAATCTTTTTTTTAGTCCAAATTCGATTCGCCGCGACGGTAATGGCGGCAGTTGTGGGTCGATCGATGACCACGAATCTGTTCAATTCGATGTCGGCAGGTAAAAGTTTACAAAAGATTATTTTATTACAAATTTTAAAAATTTAAAATTTTAGCTTTAAAAATTGGCTTTCGTCACCCGATAACTCGAATATGCATAAATCGTCTATAACCGAAGAAAATGTTAACGAAGATTATTTACCTATGACGCCTTCTGACAGTAAATTAACATTTTTAATTAATTAAATTTTTTTTTTTTTAATTTAAAATTTAAAATAGGTAATTGCAAACCAGAGGATAAATTTAAATCAGAAAATTCCTCGGCTAGAGCGTCGTTGAAGCGATTATCGCAGTCGTCGGTGTCGAACGATACGCACGGAATTTCCTCGAAAGCCAGTTCCCCGAGTCCAAAAATTGTGTCAGATTACATGGACATGATGCCCTCAACTGCGAATTCACCGTCCGAGTCCGGTAATTCACTTAAATCAATTAATTCAACAGCAATTTGCAAATTTCGTTTAAAAATCGGATTTTTTACAGAAGGCTACATGGCGATGAGTCCCGTCGGTTCCTTCATGCCCGACACGCCTTCGGTCAAGTCGCTGACCCCGGTCAAATCGTACGCGTCGAGTCCGATCGGTACTCAACCAAATATCGGAAAAACGAATAAAAAGGAAACGACGAACGGGTAATTAATTTATTTTAAATTAAATTTCTTCGATTTTAATTAAATTTATCGCTAATTTTCAAATTTTCAAATTTTCCGATTTAAGTTACGTCGACATGGCGCCTTTGGGGTCCAAAAGCATCACTCCGGACGCGGACGGATATTTAGACATGAAACCGACCGGTCAGGAGAACAAAACCGGCGACGAAGCGTACCTGAACATGTCTCCCAACCCCAAAACACTCACATCGGGGACCCCGACCGAGGACATTAGATTTTCGGAGTTCCAGCTCGACAAAGTCCGCAGCTACTTCACCCCGACCGAACAGGAAGACGAGAAACTCGTCCGCGCATACTCGGTAGGCAGCAAACCCCAGATGTGCCGACTCGCTGCGGCCCTGGACGACTCGGCGTCGCGAGTCCGCGCATTCTCCGTTGGCAGCAAAGTGGGAATGCAGTTCAGGAAGACGGAAAACGCGACCCCAGTCACCCTGGACGTCTCCCACGACGCGAACAGCAAGAAAAGCTACAGCGCGCCGTTGCTTAGCAACTCCACGTCGTCGGGGTCCCTGAAAATGCAGAACGAGAACCTGATGGAACTCGATTTCGCCAAAACCGGAAGCAAATCGACCGCGCCGGTCAAAGGAAACACCGAACCGCACTCGAAGGGAACCTTCCGGTCGCGGAACAGCCTCAGACTCTCGACCGGTCGCGCGGGAAAATCGGATCTGCTCCAAGTGATCGGGGAAATCTCGAACCTGGCGCTCGAAACGGGTTCCACCAAACCGGCCGTCGGGAACGACTACGCAGAAATGAACGCCGGGAAGGGAGACTCGAAGACGGAACACGTTTCGGGTGAATACGTCAACATCGACCTCGACAAAGTCCGCTCGACGTCGCGGACGGAGCGCAGACGCTCGAACTCGTCGTCGGAGACCCACGAGTACGCCAACCTCCAGGCGGGACGTCTGATTCAACCGGAAGTACCCGGACGACGCGTCTCCCCCGCGAAAGACATTTGGTTCCCGCCCACCCCCCCAGAATGCACCTCGAAGCCGGTGCTGGGGACGTCGAGCGAATCGCCGTACGAGAACGTTTCGTACGGGTCCTCGACGTCGCGTCCGGCGTCGGTGAGCAGTGACAAAGAACTGAATTACGCGTCGCTGGACCTGGGGTCCTCGAACGCGACCATTTCCAAAGACGTCGACGACGACAAACCGACGCCGCCGCACTCGCCGCTGTCGAGCAAAACGAGCCTCGAAGAAGAGAACGAACGATTGTCGTACGCGAGAATCGATTTTACGAAATCGGAAGGGTTGCGGAACACTTCGCACACGGTTCGAAAAATACGCCAAAAAACGACGTGAGAGAATATTTTTGTTATAACCGCATTTATTTGAAAAAAAAGTACAAAAATCAAAAAACATTTTTGTAAAAATCGGAATCGACCAAGAGAGAAATATATATTTACACAGTATATATATAAATTAAATATAATCGTTTCTGTTAAGTTATATCATTGTAATATTTTTTTTTGCTCAATTACATAGCGTATTAATTAATTTTCGTAATTAATTTTCACAAATTGCAACAAATTGTATGAGTTCATCGTTGATTAAACGTCTCGTTGCTGTTTTGATTCAATTTTCTTTTCATTTCTTTACTTTTCTTTAATTTTCTTTAAATTTACGCGTTCTCGCTAATGGCCCGAGACTACACGGAATTTACATTAATGCCCGGATCCTATTTGCATACTCCAGCGTCCAGCTGATCTTAATGCACAGGTGGCAGTGAGTAAGCGGGAGTCCATCGAACATCCCGAGATTTTAATTTTTTAAAGATTTTTTAAATGTCGGATCAATGAAGGTAGGAGATAAAATTTAATTCGTGGATTCGGATTTTGTTATTTAGAAACGAAAACGACGTGTCATTGACTCGTGAGGCCTTAGGGGGACACTCGGGGCCGAAATATCGCGCATAAATTATGAAAATGAAAAAATTTATGTTTTTTAGATGGCCGATCGATAGATTGGGAATGGGGGAATTATGTGGAGTAGTTATATGAGGAAGCGATAAATTTCACGTGGCAAGATCGAGAATGACCTTAGTTCACCCCGTTAGTTTTGCTACTTGTTAATTAATGCCATGGTCGGCGGGCTGCGATGTCCATGGTGCTAGGGAAACTGGAATAAGGAAGTAACCTTGAAACCCAGCGACTTACCTATATATAAACACATTAAACCGAATTGAAAGATAAGTCGAGCAGGACGGAAGCGCTCTTTTCAAAAGTGGACTTTTTCTTCTTACAGATGTGTGAAAAAGTGTTGTTGACGCTCGTTTTGTTGCTCTTGGAACTGCAGTGCGACGGAGTTACTTCGCGGTCCGTCAATTCGTGTATTTCCAACTGCGCGCAGTGCAAGAAGATGTTCGGACCTTATTTCGAAGGACAGTTGTGCGCCGAGACGTGCATCGAACTTCGCGGGAAAATGACGCCCGATTGTGCGGATGCCAATTCCATAAGTCCGTTTCTAAATAAGTTCGAGTGACTTTTAAACTTTAAAAAAAATTTTTTTTTGTAAATAACTTTGGAAAAATCATTTTTTGGGATTAAAACATGTTTTTATAAACTAATGAGTTATACATTTACAATTACAATCGCTTTTCGGAATTCGTAACGATAATTAGCGCGATTTATTTGTTTTTATTTGGTTTTACCAAGAAATCGATAGAGAGACTTGGGATTATTGCAATCCGGGAGATCGCCCATTCCACGCGATTGCAGACACTCTTCGGCGCAGTGTTGGCCCAAGAAAAAGTCCCCGTACATTCGTTTGCATTGACCGCAGTTCCTAATATCAATTTTACAATCTTTCACGCTTCTAGTAATTCACTTTCTTACCTTATACACACTCCCAATGTGCTCTCGTCCGAAATGCTACTGACCGTCGACGCCAACACGCATGCAACGCTGAACAAACATGCCATCAATTTGGCGCACGTCATGAGAAAGAAATTGACGTTAAAAACTGAAATCTGAGAACAAAAACGCATGAATTATTTTCTTTTAAACTCGAATTAAATATTTTTCCAACTACCTATAACGATGAGTTTCGAAGTTGTCCGTTTTTTGGTCAAACGTGAAATACAATGCATCTTTTATATAAAGACGTTTTACTGTGACATAATGGGCGTTACCTTTTCCCGTCATTGGTCGAAGTTCAATCTTCACCTAGTGCAGTTGACGTTGAAACAATAATTTCCATCAGTTTCAGAAACAAAGTAAATTATACGACAGGTGAAAAAAATGCGCATCGATCGCTGCTGGATATTCAATTTACAAACAAAGCAATTTAAACCAAACGGTAAAAATATTAATAGAATTCATCTAACGACTGATTCAAATGACAATTGCAGGGCAGAGAAGTCGGCGAGTGGGCAGCTTTAACGACATTTCGTATTTTTCTATCTCACATTCCATTATTTCTTCAAAAGTTTCTCAACGAACGGAAATGAGATCAAGAGTATGTGAAAGATGCGATAAGATCGTAACATTCCTCGATACGCGCATTAAAATTCAGTGACTTTACAAGGTGATAAAGAAATGAATAAATGTCACGTGTCATTTTAAACTTCTTTATTTACAGATTTCAAAATAAAGAAAATGCAAAATCACTTTTCGGCGAAAAAACGAGTAAATAATTTAAACACGTTTAAAGTAGACTAATTTTGAAATTCTGTCCGACTTCCATCTCAAACTAGGAAATACAAAATTTAAAAAGAAAAAGATTAAACTTAACAAAGTTCTCCATATAACCATTTAAAAACATAGTTTACACTTTTATTATTTTACTTTTTATTCGCGTTAATCATATCTAGAGATCGACTATACATTTTTTTATTTTTTTAACTCTTTATTCTCTTAATTCGGCAAATAAAACGTTTAAGACACAGTTTGTTCGTGGCCTTGTGCATCTTGTGGTTTCATTACGTCTGGTAATTCCGGGGGATTCGAAAGCGGCGACATTTCCAGCAATTCAAACGAACCGTCTAAAAAAAATCAAAATTTTTAATTTTTTTAAAATTTTTTAAATCAATTAATTACCAGGCAATTTGTAGACTAAACCGATCGTGGCCGGCGCTTGCGCTCTGGCCACCGCACTGGTCAGTCCATAATCTACCAGCGATTTTGTGTCTTCCATCAGTGTTTCTTCGCGAAACAAACGTTGATCTGCCGGGGTTACTTTAGTAATTCCTAAAAAATTATTTATTAAAAAAAAATTTTCGGGAAAATTTCTTTTTGATTCTTTTACCTTCGATAATTTTTTTCAACTCGTAAACCATTGTAGTTTCTTTGGCGTCGGTAAAGATGGTCATTTTCTTTCGTCGAATCATAAGGAAAACGTCCTGATAATGGAATTTTGTGTTAATACGTCGATTATACGACATTTAATATTTTTTCGCGATTTTTCTTACCATGGTCGTTCTATTTTATTTTATATCTGCACCAAACACTGCGTCCTTTCCTCGCCACCTAATTTCGAGAAACTACTGTTTTTGTTTACTATACGTCCAGCTACGTACAACGTGCAGCCACAAAGGGAACAACCGAAAAGAAATTTAATTTTAAAGGGAGACGGAAACGCTTTTATTTCTCACCTATATCAAGAACAAATCCCTTCGATAACGGCGACAGCGCCGCTCATCTTCCGGCGGCAAAACACAAAATCACGAACAAAAAAAATCAAAATACGGAAAAAGAGAAAAAAAGAGAGAAAAAACACTTTTTTATTTCCTCGCACTAAATAATATACAAAAACGAATAAACTACTTCAATAATCTTAACATTTTAAAATAGTGTTGAATCGCTTCTTTCGGGTACGGTTTTGTCGCTAAACAAGTCGCAATGTTCTCTGGTTGTTCGATCCACAATTTAAAATCGATGTTTTCATGCGATAACGTCGCTGCTAATATCTGAAGGCTAATTTCGTCGGGAATCTTGAAAAGAAACGAGAAAAATGGGAAAAAATTACAAATCCGTCTACGCCGACTACGCACAGACCGAACCCTCACCTCTAGAATGACTTTGTGCATTTTGTCCAAATCTTTCGCATACTGCACAACATGAGGATCGTTGCGGAAAGTGTACATAATAGCTGTCGTAGCGTGACATGCCTGAGCTATAACGGCACCCAGAGACCACTTGAGCTGCTTTTGTAAATCCCCGCGAATTATCACGTATTGTACGAGCGTCGGCGAACTCATCGCGACCGGTAAACCAAACGAGGAATGTGTGGAATGGGCCGAACTTCGGCACCAATAAATATTTTTTTCACCTTTTTTTTGTCGCAAAAAATAGGTTCGGTCTGGATTTCTACCCCAGAGTGCGCCACAGGACGATCTTTCGATCGTTGGGAGTCGGGAGAGTCATTCGAAGCTGATATGTTTACGAAAATAAGCGTTTTATCGCACGGAAATGTAAAAATACCTGTAAACAACACGAGTCCGGTTGGTTTTGAATTTTTAGAATTTCACCAAGTGTTTTTTTGTTGTTGATGGTTTTGTTCGTTTAGATCGTTGTTGCGAAAAGATGGTTTTAATTTGGTCGATCGTGATTACGTTATCGGTCGCAGAGTGCGTGAAAGGTAAGGTTTGGTTGGTTTGAAGTGAGTTTGAAGTGTTTTTGATGTTTTTGTTGGCGAAGATGCAGGTTTTTTCTGCCCGGGAGCAAAAACGACGTTGGAAAACGCGAGCGTTTATCGTCAAGTTACTCCTCGAGGAAACACATCGGCTGGGAGATTCGTCAAGATATCGCACGCAACGAGATTGAAAGATTGCGCCGAGGAGTGCTGCAAAAAGACCTCTTGTCACGTAGTTTTCATGTTCAAAACCACTTGTTTCCTAATTAATTGCGCGAGCGATGAATCGTGCGAACCGGTCCACAGAAACGGAAAAAAATTCACGAACGCTTACATGATTCCGCTACGAGCCGTTTCGAAAAGTACGTAAACTCTTTTTAACGTTAAACATCAAAATTTAGTGAATTTTATTAAATTTTCCCTCAGATTCGCCGACCGAGCCTCATTACGACGACAATATTTTCTCGGACGAAGACGACATGCGATCCATGTTGCGTACCGATAATTTCTTGGACGAATATCCACAAAACGTCGACGATATATCCCTCGAACGTCGATTAACGGTTCGTAGCGGAATAAAAGCGTGCGAATTCGGTATAATCGAAGAATGTCCAAAAAACGAAGAATGCATTCCAAAAAACAAACGATCTCGATCCGGATTGTGCGACTGCGTTGAAAAATTCGCTCGCGATCCAAAAACCGGAAAATGCAAACGTAAATTTCATTTTTCTAATTAAAAAAAATTTTTTTTTTAAATTTTAAAATTCAAAATTTTAATTTTTTTTTAGTGGTCACAAACGCAACGCTTACGACCACGCGATCGGTGGACCCGATAACCGAACAGGTATTAAAATGGAATTTGAAAAGGTGGAGATGCACTTTGAGAACAAATAAAGGAGGAAATAAAATTATCTACGTCGAGGTAGCAGCTGTTGCTTCCCAACGAGGTTGTCGCCGTTTATTTACACGATAGGCGGCAGGTGTTTGCACAATAGATTCGTTTATTTCGTTTTAACGCGAATCTTCACATATTGATATTCGTAAATGATCTTAGAGGATATATTGATCGATGAGAATGGTTTTGTTTGTTTGTCTGATTAATGTTTGTTTTTTTATGCAGACGACGGTCGGGGCTTCGACGACGCGTGAGTTTTTGAGGTTTTTGGTTTTTGGAAGTTTTGTTTTATTATTTTTTTTTTGTAGCGAGGACGTTGAAGAAGTTGGTCGTGTCGGCTGGGGATAATAAAACGATTCAGTTGCCTGAGAATGAAGTTACACTGTCGGCGTATGCGATTGGCGATGCAGGTTGATTTTTTTAAAAAATTTATACGGTAGACCCCCGTTATAACGAATTTACTAAATTATTTCGTTACATCTGGTTTTTTAGAAATTTTTTTCTCGCAAATTAGTGGCTTAAAAACCTCGTTATAACGAAAAATTTCACAAAATAGTTTGTTATAATGAAATTTGGGGATTTTGGATCGTTAGTTCGTTATAACGGGATTCGACTGTAATAAAAAAATTTAAATTTAATGAATAATTGATTTTACAGGAACTTATAACTACGAATGGACTCTTGTTTCACACCCCGATGGCGACAATACCGGTACTATGGGTGATAAAAATTCAGAAACGCTGAAATTAACATCTGTACGTTTTTCCGAGAGTATTTTAATTAATTATTATAAATAATTATAATTTATCAATTCGATTTTTCAGTTACAAGAAGGCGTTTACACGTTTAAAGTGTCTGTTTCCGGAAAAGATGAATACGGAGAAGCGACGGTCAACGTAACAGTTTTACCGCGTAATATTTCAGTAAATATAAATAAACTCGTTAATCGATGGAACGTTTTTGTTTAGCCGAACGAATCAATAAACCTCCCGTGGCTGTGATAAATCCATCGAATCAAACCGTAAAATTACCAAACACGAACACAGTACTCGACGGTTCCGGTTTGTAAATATTAAATAACGAATATCGGCGATCGGATTGTAAATATTTGTTATTTTTTATTATAAAGCGAGTTCGGACGATGATAAAATCGTGAGTTACCACTGGGAACAGGTGACGGCACCGATCAACTATCAACCACATTTAACCGACACAGCGACGTTACAATTGAAGGATTTAATTCCGGGATTGTATCGATTCATGTAATTTTAACATTTTTTTGTATCGATCGATTTTAATTTAATTTTTTTTTTTTAATTTTTGAAAATTAGGCTTACGGTAACGGATTCGAATGACGTTAAAAACAGTACATTTGCTAATATCACTGTGATTAAAGGTTTGGTTTTGATTTAAAATTGTTAAATATTTTTATTCGACTTTTTTAAAATATAAAAATGAATTTAGAAATGGATTATCCACCAGTTGCGAACGCAGGAACGGACGTTATAATTTATTTACCGCAAAAAGAAGTCGTTTTGAGAGGAAATCTCAGTACCGACGATAAGGGCATCAAATCGTGGGAATGGATGAAAGGACCGGATACTAATAAAGCCGTCGATATGCAAGTATTAGGCCTAAATCGATTTATTTTCGATTTCCGGTTAATTACGATTTTTTTTGTATTTTTTTCGAATTTGTGCAGAATACTCACACGCCATTTCTTCGTCTCTCGTCGCTCGAAGTCGGAATGTACACGTTTAAGTTGAAAGTAACCGATACGGCCGATCAGTCGTCCGAAACGGTCGTGAGGGTTTTCGTAAAACCTGGTAACCATTTTTTTTTTTTTTTTTTTAAATTTTTTTCGTGTTTTGATTTTTTGATTTTTTTTTTTTTTTTTAGAAAACAACGAAACGCCGACAGCGGACGCAGGAATCAATCAGGAAATTTCGTTACCGAACGATACGGTCGTGTTGGACGGAAGTAAGAGTCACGACGATGTCGCGATCAAAGAATGGCATTGGAAACAGATCAGGTATTTTGGGAAATTTTTTTTTTTTTTTTTTTTTAAACATTTTTTTTTAGCGGACCGATTCCTGCGAAGTTCGATACGCCGGATGAAGTTAAAACTAACGTTTCGGGGCTCACCAAAGGGACTTATGTTTTTCAGTTGACCGTGATTGATGAAAAAAATGCTAAAGATTCGAAGACGGTTACGGTTGTGGTTAAGCAAAGTAAATAAATGATTTTTTTGGTGGATTTTGATGGATTTAATTGTGGATTTTTATTTTTTAGCGGAAAATCAGCCGCCGAAAGCGAATGCGGGAGGGGATAAAATTGTGCAGTTGCCTAATAGTGTGGTGATATTGAACGGATCTGAATCGACGGATGATTTGAAAATTGTCAGTTTTCAATGGACACGTGATCCGTCTAGTTTAGCTGCAGGAGTGAGTTGGGATTGTTTAGGGGTTCATCGAAGAATGTTGAAAATTAAATATCAAAGGACAAAAAGTTTAATTTTCATTTTCAGAACGTGGAAATTGAAAATTGAACTAAATTAACATTAGGAAATTAATTTAAAAAATTTTTTTTAAAGAAAAAATTCAAAATTTTACCAAAATTCATTAAATTTTAAATGAAGAGGAGTTTTATGGTTTTTTTTGAATGTACCGTATTTTCATTGAAATTTTTGAAATTTATTGAAATCTTGTTCAATTTTTAAGTAAATTTTCAAGAAATTCAATTTTGGATATTTTCCATCCGACATTTTATTTTTCAACATTTCAGAAACCTTATTCATAATTTTAATTAATAAAAAATTAATTTTTCAGTTAATTCTCGAAAACTCGGATAAAAAATCGTCACTTAAATTAGCCAACTTGATCCCCGGTCGATATATCTTTCAATTAAAAGTCACAGACGACCAAGGTGCCTCCGACACGGACACGGCATCCCTCATAGTCAAACAAGGCAAGTTAAAATAAATTCAAATAAATTCAAATTTTCCAAAACTAAATTAAAAAAAAAAAAAAATTTCGTTTAAACTTTTTAGATCCACACGAAAAAGAAGACGTAGAAATGCAAATAAACGCCGACATTTTTTGGTTCAGCCAAGAACAAGAGGTGACTTTAGCTCGAAAACTAGCTCTTCTTTTGCACGACGAAGGAGAAATAGTCGTTCACATCAAAACCATATCGGCGGCCAGACATTCCGGGAGGTAAAACATTTAATTAATTAATAAATTAATAAAATAAATTAATAAATCTCGTTTTCAAAGGGTTATTCTCGTCTTCAGCGCAGAAAAACTGGTCGAAAACGAATCGCCGGTTTTGTTTAAAGGACCCGACGTGGTGCGATCGTTGAAAAAGAAGTTACAAAACGATAATATGTTGTTGGATTTTGATATTCTTGCGTTGGATACCGTCAGTAAGTTCGGTGAAAAGTAAAAATGGCGTTTATTGATTCGAACCGAATTAGTTTGCCAAAATAATTGTTCGGGACACGGATCGTGCGACCAGGCCACAAAAAGATGCGTTTGCGAGGCGTTTTGGATGGAGAATTTTTTCAGATTTCATTTCTACGAACAAGAAAGCAATTGCGGTAAATTTGTGTGAAATTTTTTTTTTTTTTTTTTTAAAAGAAGAAATTTAATGATTTTTTTTTTTTAAATTTAAAAAATAGATTGGAGTATTTTATACGTCATAATTGTTCTGTTTTTGATGCTCATATCAGTTTTTACATTAATTTGGTCACTGATTTGTGTATGCAGAAGGTGAGATTTTTATTTTTATTTTTATTTTTTTTTCGAAATTTAATTTTGTTTTTTTGTTTTTGAAAGAATGAGATTCCGTCGACCACGCAAACGTCATAGGTACACATTATTGAAAGAGGAAAACGAAAAGGAACATTTTCCATTACAAACCAAAGGTATTTTGAAAATATGAAATATTTTGAAATTTTTTTAATTTTTTTGAAACCGAAATTTGAAATTTTGAAATTTTTGAAATTTTTTTGAAACTGAAATTTGAAATTTTTAAATTTTTTGAAATAAAAATTTAATTTTAATTTTTTTATTTTTTTAGGTAAAAGCCAAAGCAGTAGTTTAATGATGTCGGACTCCGAGCAAGAATACGACACCGTGTACGAGCCAGCGTTCATCAACGGCAAGGCGAACGGACATTTAGGGCAAAACGGGTTAATTCGCCAGCCGAAGAGAGTTAAAACTTAGTGTGTTGAATTGAAGAAAAAACTTAGTGCAATGCGTGTACACAAATCATCCCAGGATGCAACGCGTGCCTTGTTTATTTCACGATGCAGATGCGATTTCGATTTCAAGATCGTTCGATTAGTCACGATCGATCTCTTTTTTATTAATTGTGAATAATTGTTTATCATTTCCGTACGATTTGTAATTATTAGTATTTAATTTTAGAAAGATTTAAAATTTTTATTTTGTTTTAAAAATCATATTCGAGTCGTTATTTAATTCGAAAAATTTTTTAAATTTGAAAAACTTAAAAAATTTGCTTAATCGAATTTAATTTAAATTCTAATTACATAAAATAACAAAAAGATGCCGAGTCATGGTATACTACCTGACGTAGCGTGATTGGACGTTTTTTTGTTTGAAAGTTCCGAACCAATCACAAATGGCGTCTTTAGTGTCGTCATGGTGACGACCTAGATTTTAGTAAATATAATTCCAAGTAACATCAGTTCCACTCTCCACTCCCGCTGCTTATTCGGTTGAAAAATCAGTTAAAATCTCTACAAAATGTCTCTAAAATTCACCGTTTTCTTCGGTTCGGTCCGAGAAGGCCGTTGGGGTATCCGAGCAGCGAAATACATCGCGCAACAACTGGAGAAGAAAAATTACAACGTTTTTCTTTACGGTACGTTAAAAAAAATTAACCTTGATTTATTTACGGCTTTAAAAACAAACAAAAAATTAACGCCCGAGTTATTTCATAAGGAAAATTTATTTTTTAATTTTTAAAAATTAAATTTTTATTTTTCTATTTTTTAGATCCGGAAGTTAACGCTTTTCCTTTATTACGTAAACCGTTTCATCACTACCAAAATCCCGACGATGCGCCTCAGTACCTTAAAGATGTAAGAAAGGAAATTCTTTCTTCAGATGCCTTTATCGTCGTTGCTGGAGAATATAATCATTCGATGCCCCCGGCGCTAGTAAATGCGCTTGACCATTTTCATCCTGATGATTACAGACATAAACCGTGTGGTATTGCGACATATTCATACGGTAATGTTAGAAAAATTGATTTATCGATGATATTTATTGATTTTTTTGATTTTTATTTACAGGGACGTTCGGTGGAGTCCGTTGTGGCGTTCAGTTGCGAAGTTTGCTCGGGGAGTTAGGAATGATTACGCCTAGTTTTATGTTTCCAATTCCCACGATTTTGGAGTCGTTTACCGAAGACGGCGAACCGCAGAATGAGCATATGATTAAAAATACCGAGAAATTGATCAAAGAAGTGGCTTGGTATGCTGGGGCGTTGAAAAATCATCGCGCCCTCGAGGCACCGCCGAAGTAATTTCTGTATTTCGTCGAATTTAGCAGCGAAATTGTAAATTTCAAAAAAATCATGGTCACTTAACTAATTGTTAGAAATTCATATTTGTTGCAGTGCAATGTCATCATGACGTTTAATATAAATTTATTTTTCTTATGAATTAATAAATAAGAAATAAATCACACTGTTTGAAAAATGAGTTGTTGTTAATTACATAAAGAAAAAACGACAGTAATTAAGAGTATAAAAAAAAAACAATTTTATCATAACATCTGATAAGTATGGAATTTGTTTTTTTTTGTAAATCAATAAATAAATAGAAAGAATATCAAAATAAAAACAGTAAAATTTAAATTTAAAAGAAATTGCGTGTTTGAAATTTAAATTACCATATTTTTTAATTATTTTTGCATAAAATTAGACTGTCAAGGACACGCAAAAGTATTTAAGACTCATTAAAAAAAGTATTTGCTGTTTCATCGTGACTGTTCCGAGGGTAAATAGGAAATACAATTTGCAGAGTGGGTTTCTGAGAATTAATTACTTAAAAAATGTTATTCTAGATATTTATTTTACACAAGTTCTAAGTACATTAAAAAAAAATAAGAACAGAAAGAATGATTTTTTAATCTTTATTGACTTTGACTTGTACTTTTGGGGTCAAGAAGAACCTGGGGCAATTTGACAAGGAATTTTTAGAAGAATAGAGGGGAAAGTTCGGGATAGTTGGTTTTCTGGTAATTACTTCCTTCAGGTAAATTTTAAAAAAAATTATATACTTTTTTCTTGCTTTTTTTAATCGAATTAATTTGTTTAAATGGGTTTAAATAAAATAGTTATAACTTCAACGTCATTGATGGCAGCGCTTTTATATTTATTTCGAAACCGTTTACGTCATTTGTTTTGTTTTGTTTCCTTGGAGATCAAAAATACCGGTTTGAAGTATCAAGTAGTTGTTATTTAATTATGTTCGTATATTTAAGTAAAAAAGTAAGCATTTGATTTTCGTAATAAGTATTGTTATGTAAAAATTTTTTTTATTTAGATTGCGATTCCTAATAACACGAAACTCAATTGCATCGGTTGGAATAAAGAGCACGGATATATAACATGCGGTGGCGAAGGTGGACTTTTAAAAATACTCAAATTAGAAAGCGGTAATTTTACTGTCTATTATTTTATAGTTGAGTTTAATTAACAGGTGCGTTCGTGTTGTAGGAAAAGAGGGAAATGTGCGAGGATTAGCTGCGCCCAGCAATCTATCGATGAATCAAACACTTGAAGGACACGCAGGTATCGATTTTAGTCGACAAAAATTAACGAAAATGTTTTTAGATAAATTTATTTGAATTTTTTAAACTAATAGTTGATGTACAAGTCGTGACTTGGAACGAAGGGCCCCAACAAAAATTGACGTCGAGCGATGTAAGCGGTCTTATCATCGTTTGGCTGTTTCATAAAGGTAATTCCAGTGTATTTATAATGAAATTCTGGTTCAGTTATAGTCTAAATTTCGTTTTTGTATCATTACAGGGTCGTGGGTGGAAGAGATGATCAATAATCGTAATAAATCGGTCGTAAAAGGAATGGCTTGGAACGTCGATGGAAGCAAAATTTGCATCGTTTACGAAGACGGTGATTTTCAAAATTTAAAAACTTAAAAGTTTCAAAATTTATGGCGGGAAATTTCTAATTAATTTATTATTAACTGAATATCTAGGAGCCGTTATAGTTGGTTCTGTCGACGGGAATCGAATATGGGGGAAGGAACTCAAGGGACTTCATTTAGTGAGCGTCGAGGTGAGGGAATGTCACGAGTTGTTTCCTTTTTCTTATTTAAATTTTTTTCAGTGGTCTCCCGATAGCAGACTTTTACTTTTTGGTATCAGAAATGGCGATGTGCAAGTATACGACAGTTTTGGGAATTTTATCGTAAGTATTTTGTAAGTTTTGTCGCGAGCAGATGTGAAATTTGTGAATTTTTTCAGTTTAACGTTATCATCAACATTTCATCGATCAGTCAGTTAGTTGGAGTTCGTTGGTACAATGGGCGATGTGGTTACGTCGAACCGAACTGCATTTGCTTGGCTATTGTTTACAGTAACGGCAACGTGCAGCTCATGCGCAATGAGAACGACGACGGTTAAAAATTAAAAATCCAAAAAAAATAAAATAAAATAATTTTTATAAATTTTACAACAGATCCAATTTTACTCACTACGAATTTAACCATTTGCGACGTACAGTGGAATCACAATGGCAGCATTTTAGCGCTCGCTGGATTTCTGAGCAATTCCGACAGCGATAAAGAAATTAACGTCGTTCAGTTTTACACACCGACTGGAGATGTGAGTTTTTATTTACTGGAATTAATAAAATTCGATTAAATTTGATTTTTTCTTTAAATTTCAAAGCATTTACGAACGCTGAGAGTTCCCGGAAGACAAATCAGTGCTTGTACGTGGGAAGGAGGAGGATTACGTATAGCTTTAGCGGTCGATTCGTACATTTACTTCGCAAACATCCGACCCGACTATAAGGTGAGAAATGAGTAAAATCAGTAAATTAGTAAATAATTTCTTTTAGTGGTGTTATTTCGCAAATACGGTCGTTTATAGTGTCATGAAACCCGACCGATTCGATTCTTGCGTCGTATTTTGGGATACAAAATCGGGCGAAGTAAGTTTTTATTTACATATTGCATTTATTTCATTATGTAAATTATTAAAATCTCCATTTTTAAAATAGAAAAACGTTAAATACGTTAAACATTTGTTGAGTATTGCGTACAGCGACGAATATTGCGCATTGGCCAGTACGGCGGACGAAATTACGTGTACGTCAAAGGTAAGTAATTCGATAAGATAAAAAATAAATATAAACTTTTTATTTTGTACTTTGTAGTACACCGTTATTTTGTGCAACGCTTTGGGAACACCGGTCGATTGTCGATATATAGATATAGAACCGTTGTATTTGACGATGAATAAAACTCACGTTATAGCTGCATCGAAGGAAGCCATTTATTTTTGGCAATACAACATTTCACAAGCGAAATCTCTGATGGAAATAAGCGGGACGGTTAAAAAAGATTCCCGCGAACGGTAATTTTCGAATTTTTGATCGAATTTTGGTGAAATTAAAATTTTTATCGATTTAGTTTGTATCACGTCGACGATGTACCGTCGGGAGTTGGTGATACGGTACCGGATATCGAAGCTATGTTCGAAGTGAGTGGGATTAATCGGTTTTTTTGTTTAAAAAGAGAGAAATAATTATCTTAGTATTAAGTTTTTAATTAAGTTATTAAATTATTATTCTGAATCGATATTTTCTTTTCAAATAGAAGTTTGCACAACGGAGTAAGGTAAAATTCTCTTCTGATTTGTGCATTTCTTTTATTTATCGTGCAACTCACTCGTCGTTTCTTTCTGACACTTTCTTGTCTCGATTGATGTTTATTGTTATTTTGAGTGAATTTTATCGTATTTTCTATTTTTTTCCAGACAACGACCGATCCAATTGCTTGTATTTGCGCTTCAGATAAATTTCTATTAGTCGTAAGTAATAGGAATTTTTTTTTTTAAATTAAAAAAAAAATTTTTTTTTAGGCACGGGAATCTGGAATTATTCACCGATACAATTTTCCTTCGATTGCTTTGACTGAACGTTATACGATAAAGTCGCGGCCGTTGAAAATATCAATAAATTGCAATTCATCGTTAGTTTTGATGAGATTTTATAGGAAATTTGTTTTAATTTTGTTTTAAATTTTTTTTTAGTCGATTGGCGATTATAGACGTACTCGGAATATTGACTATGATGAATATTAAATCGGACGATGGGGAGAGCGATGAAGAAGTATCGAAATTTGAACGGAAAGACGTCTGGGATTTGAAATGGGCTTCGGTTTGTTTTATTTGATTTTTAACGGTTTTATTTTAATTTTATTAATTTTGTTGATTTTATTCAAATTAGGATAATTCGGAGTTGTTAGCGATAATGGAAAAAACTCGAATGTATATATTTCGGAATTTAGACCCGGAAGTAAGTTTTGCGTTAAATTTTATTTAAAAAAAAATTATTTGATGATTTTTTTGAGGAACCGAATTTGAGCAGTGGATATATTTGTCATTTTGAAAACCTGCGAGTGCGGTCTATTCTTTTAGACGAGTTGATGGAATCTCCGGATGAACCGAACGATGAGCATTTGATCGATATGGACGTCAAGGTTGATTTTATTGATTATTGATTAAATTTTAATTTTTTGTTAAAATTTTTGTTTTTTTTGTTTAGTCGCTTCGAGATACGAGAGAACTTTTAGCTAAAGTTAGTTTGAAAGACGCTATGGCTTTTGTAGAAGATAATTCTCATCCAACTTTATGGTAATTTTGAAAATTAATGAGAATTTTGTTAATTTTATTTAATTTTATTTAATTTTTTGAAGGGCGTTGTTAGCTGAAGGAAGTCTCGAACAATTGGATTTGAAAACGGCTGAAAATGCGTTTGTTCGGTGCAAAGATTACGCCGGTATCGATTTCACGAAAAAAGTTGCTCACATTCAAGTAAATATTTTGAATTACAAAATAATTGAATTTTTGTTTTGAATTTTAATTTTTTTTGATCTACAGAACGAAAAACTAAAAAAAGCGGAAATTGCTACGTATTTGCAGCGATTTGACGAAGCGGAGAAAATTTATGTGGAAATGGACCGGAAGTAATAAAATAAAAAAATAATTAATTAAAAAAATAAAAATAAATTTTTGTTTTTAGAGATCTCGCTGTGTCTTTAAGGCGAAAATTAGGCGACTGGTTCCGCGTAGTTCAACTGATGAAAACCGGAAATGCGGGCGACGACGTACAGTTGGAAGAAGCGTGGAATGCGATTGGAGATTATTACTACGACAGACAGAAATGGTGATAGAGAAAAATTCTTTTAATTTTTTAATTTTTTTAAAAATTTTTGTTAATGATAATGAGTATTGCAGGGAAGAAGCCGTTAAATACTACGAACAAGGTCAAGAACATGAAAAATTAGCGCGAGTTTATTACGCGTTAGAAGATTTTCCGAATTTAGAACAACTGACGAGAAGTTTACCGGAAAATCATCAATTGTTACCAGTAAAAAAAAATTTTTATTTATTAAATTTTTTTCAAAATTCTAATTAACCAGGAAATCGCTGAAATGTTTTCTACAGTCGGAATGTGCAGTCAAGCTGTGTTTGCGTACACAAAAGTAAAATATTTCAGTGTTTTTGGTTTTTTTTTAATTTTATTAATTTTTTTTTTTAGTCGAATCACGTGAAAGACGCAATCGAGTGTTGCGTTACGTTGAATCAATGGAACACCGCTATCGAATTGGCGAGAAAACATCACGTTAAAGAAATCGGATCACTTTTAGCGAAATATGCCGAACATTTGTTGGCGAAAAATAAAATATTCGATGCGATTGAGTTGTACCGAAAAGCAAATCGGCATTTAGATGCTGCGCAACTCATGTTTAAGGTAAGAAAAATTGTAATTTCGTTTTAAATTTTTTTTAAATTTAATTTTTGTAAAAAAGGTCGCAACGGACGAAGCAAAAAAGAAAAATAATTTACTTCGCACTAAGAAATTGTTTGTTTTGGCCGCGTTACTCGTCGAAGATTATCACAAACACGTTCGTGGTGAAAAAGGAGCTCGGTCTAATAAACAGGTTTAATTTATTCAATTTGATTAATTTTAATGTGTAATTTTGTGTCTATTGATCAGGTATCGAACGTTTTGGCGGGATTGTTGCAAGAGGATGCGCAAACGGGTCAAATGAGTGGCACACGAGTCATCGATAAAGCTTGGCGGAGTGCGGAAGCGTATCATTTGTTTCTTCTTGCGCAGAGACAATTACATAACGGTTCGAATGATTTGTAAAGAAAAAAAATGGTTTTTTTAATTTTTTTAATTTTTTTAAAATTTTAATTTAGGATATATTGATGCGGCTATGAAAACGGCGTTGCATTTGAGAGAATTCGATGACGTTTTGAACAAAGAGGAAGTTTATAGTTTATTGGGTAAAGTGAAATTGAGAAAATGAATCAAAAATATTTTTTATGGTAAAAAAAATTTTTTTTTAGCTTTGGCGAGTTGTGCCAATCGTGCGTTTGGTGTATGCTCGAAAGCGTTCATCAAATTGGAATCTCTCGACGACGTACAAAAGGACGAACAACAAATGTACCGCGATCTCGCTATGGATATATTTACAAAGTAATTTAATTTTTTCTTCACTGGTAAATGTAGGCTGGTGAAAATATCGCTTTACAATATTATCGTTTCATGGCGTTTTTAATTGGTTTATTTTCCCAATCTTTAGTCTTATGTTTTCTTAAAAGCTTTCTATCTAAGTAGGAGAAGAAATACTGAAACGAGCACTTTATAAATTAACATATTTTACTATAATTGAATTTCGTATAAAAATGGCAGATATTTTGACTTGTGCTGAATTTTATTTTTTAAACCAAAATTACGTTTTTTTTCTCAGAATTACTATAATTTTGGCAAAAATTGCACAAAAATTACGGATTTTTCTCAGAATTTCTACATTTTTGGCCAAAAATTACTGAATTTTACTTTTATTATTATTATTAATGCGTTGTTTTCAATTCTAATGACCAATCTAATTCCCAGACACAGCCCGAAAGACACCCGCAACAACAGATCAGAATGCACTCACTGCGAAACGATGATACCCGACTGGTGCACCATCTGTCCGAGCTGCAGCACGAGATTCCCGGTCTGCATGGTGACGGGTCGACCCATCATGGACAACAACTCGTGGACGTGCCCCATTTGCAAACACCACGCGTTCGAGCACGACATGAGCACCCGCAAGTCGTGTCCTCTGTGCCACACACCCACGACTTAAATTAAATTGCAAAAACCAAAAACTATTTTGTATATATCTTTTTTAATTGAAAATTCATAATGAATCAAAAAGTACAGTTGTTTGTGTTACGAAACTCTCTGAATTGGGAGTCGCTCACGGTGCCCGTGGGCCCGTGGGCCCGTACAGACCAAATGCATGAGTAGTATACAAGATAGTGAGGGCGAGGGTTTAAAGAAGGCAGAAATAGAAAAAAGACGGGAAAGGGCGATAAAATACAAGGAGGAAGAGGAGGATTTTCACCGATCACTATTTTCACATTATCGATAACGTTCGTGCCGATTGGAAACAATTTGAAACAAATTCAAACAATTTGTAACGAGCACCGAAATAAAATTTTTTTTTTTTCAAAAAAATCACAAATTTCCTTTCTTATTTTGTCTGTTTACATTGGAGAAGAAGGAACTACAAAGATATGTTGGTTCGAAAAAGAAGTATGAGCAGTTTGCATTTGTAAACATCTGTATCTGACTAAGCCTTAACTACAATCTACGCCTCCCCATCTCCCCCTTCCCCGCCTGTAATTAACACTCCCCAACTTTTTTTTTCTCTTTGATATTTCATATTTTCATATTTTCACATATCACACGGAATTTAAAGCTCTGCCCTCAGTGAAAATTAATTTTATTCCAAAATGATAATTAGTAAATGATAAATTATAATTGAATTAATTATTAAACATGCACTAGGTAGAAGAGTCGAAATAAAAGCAGCGAAAATCAAAGTAAACAACTGTGTTACGAATACCAAATGGCAGATCAAAGGGCCTTTTGAGCTTATTAATCACAGCGGGTCGATTTGCCTGTGTTCGGCATTTGATAAGCGTCCGTTTCTTCCTTCTGTCCGTTCATGAGTCTCATCCCTTTCTTTCATATAATTTTGTAAAGAAGCAACAACCAACTAGTAGAGTTAGAGAAGCACCAGAAATGTTAACAATAATTTGTGTACATAGCAGCCTTGGGAATCGTAACGAAAAGTTACTCGAGTCCCGGATTAATTTTTTCCTTTTTTTCGATTATATAATTTATTTATGTGTGTGTTGTTTTTTTATTTTTATTTTTTCTTAACGGGTTCTAAATCTAATAAATCTTCATGGTCGTTTTTTTTCTTTTTTTTTTCTTTTTTAATATTATGAACAAGAATCCCGATAACAGCGTAGTAGCCAGAGCACAGGGGCCGACCAGTGGCCACGCCTGATTCTTTCACAAGGCACAGCGAACCCGCTTTCGGCGGGGCGGGGGTGGAGAATTGACGTACGGTGACCGAGACGACGACTCCTTGATCCCGAATGAGCTGCGTGGATAAAATCGAGTGGGATGATGACCACCACTCAGGAGCAAGTTTTAGATTTCTTCTTTTTTTTTCTTTTTTTTTCACAAAGAAAGAACGAAAATGATAAGAAAATCAAAGAAAAATGTTGTGTTCGAAAGGGCGAGACGGTTAATACTGATAAGAACGACAAAGTCTGCAGGGAACAGCCACTGTGGGGGAAAAGGAAGTCCGATTGGCCGCCCACACACGCCTTTTAGTCGGGCCATACCCACGCGTTGTCAGAGGCACACTAAGAGGAGTCAATCGATTGACGAGGGTCACGCAAATTACCCGAAGCTGTCCAGGGATAGCATTGAACCGCGTCTGGAGCCCGTGCCGGGCAGAGTGACCAGTGATGACGTTCCGAACAGTTTGTACCATCCGATGTTGATGTTGGACAGGTCGAGGTCGTCCAGAAGGATTTGCGCGACGCCCATAAACACTTTTCTGCCCTCGATTCGTCCGTAGTCTCCCCACACTGTTACCTATGGAAGGGAAGGGTTGGTTCGTGGTTAGTTTTGTTTGTGTTGTTATTTTTTAAAATTATATGGATTTTCTGCAAAATTTCCATTTCTGCAGAAAAAGTGTGAATTTACATAATTTATGCAGTAAATTTGCAGATTTTTCTTCTTCTTTTGACTGTTTTGCAATTTTTTTTCTAAAATTTTAGTTTTTGCTAAGAAACTACACCTTCTTTTGCAAAAATTATGCAATTTTTGTTTACGGGTTTTGTTATGGTTTTTATACCTGCAACACGCAGCCCTGGTACACTCGATGGAATAAGAGTTGTTGTTGATAAAGGGGATCGAGAGTTCGGCGCGCTGTGCTCGTTTTGGCTTTGGCCACGCATCGTTTGCCGTCGACTAAATAGACTTTGACGTACGGAGCTACAAAATTGAAATTTGGTTTTAGATATTTTGGTTTTACGAGATAAGAAATAATTAAAAGTATCTTTTTTAATGGAAAATTTAGATTGAATGAGAAATTTCAATGGAATATTCAAAAATTTTATACAAAAATTTTATTTTAAGTTTTCATTAAAATTTTTGTGTTTTATAAGTATTTTTGCATTTTCCATTGAAATTTCCCAATTTCCATTGAATCTCCCATCTCCCATTGAAATTTCCTATCTCCAATTTTCTCCCATTGTAATTTCCCATTTTCCATTGTAATTTCCCATTTTCCATTGAAATTTCCCATTTTCCATTGAAATTTCCCATTTTCCATTGTAATTTCCCATTTTCCATTGTAATTTCCCATTTTCCATTGTAATTTCCCATTTTCCATTGAAATTTCCCATTTCCCATTAAAATTTCATATTAAAATTTTCCATTTCTCATTGAAATCTTCCCACTGCAATCTTCCATTTTTATTAATATTTTACAATTTCCCATCAAACTTCCCCATTCCCCATCAAAATTTCATATTCCAAAACAAAACCCTTCAAACCCAACCTCAAACTCCCACCACCACGACCTTAACAACAAACCACAAACAAACAACCAACTCACCTGGAAGCACTTTTGCACCAACTTTGGCTTGTAGACCACGTGCCCGGATCACTTCAACTTCCAAATTTCCCTTTCGGTCGTGAAGGCTCAACTGCACATCACCCACACTGGCTGAAGCAAGCACTTGACGACCGACCAACTGTCCAGGACCCAGACCTTCGACGAAATCAGCGAAGTGGCCCTCGGACGACAGTCGTAGCGACGGAAGCCAACTACCAATCAACCACAAACAATTTAATAAACAAAAAAAACACAAAAACAGAAAAATTCTCACAAAAGATGAAAAAAACCAAACTTGCATATACGAACCACCCAAGCAACCATGCCGTGCATGCGCAATCCTTCCCTTCAGGAATTGAGTAAGAAAACATGCTCCAATCACATTAGAAGTAAAAAGGAGAGAAATTTAAACACAGGGTCATGCAGGGTAGCCAGTTTTTGGAACAGCGCTTGCGGGACACATCTCATTCGTGTTTTAGCCCTAACTGTGGCCATTTTTCTTCTTTTGCTTCGAAACAGTGACGAAATTAATTTTTGCGTCAAAGTTAGAAATGCGTAAAAAGCGGAAGATGGTTATCGAGAAATTGCAGAAAATCAATAGAAATTGCAAAAACCGTCCGTTAGTAAAAATGGGAAAATCAGACTTAAATTTTTGTTTTTTAGTTTTTTTTGTAACTCGTTATGGTAGTTACTTTTTTAAAAAGTTACTTTTAAGTTTGTTTGCTTTTTACAGTTAATATTTTTAAGAAACTGTAATTTTATGTAATTTAAGAAAGTCTGCAAAAATTCAAGAAAAATCTGCCAAGTAAAAATCTGCAAAATTCAAGAAAATATCTGCAAAATTCAAGAAAAAATCTACAAAATTCAAGAAAAAAATCTGCAAAATTCAAGAAGAAAAACAAAACAGGAAACTCAGAATAAAATTTGACAAAAACCTTCAGAAAATGAACAAAACTCAAGGATAATCATAGCGGGATGCGGGATCTAGGTTTGCGGAACAACCCCGCACAAAACGGGACGTCTGGCAATCCTGGGGTCATGCACTGCTACTTACGACGAGCTCCCACTGCTAATACTGTTCATACTGCCGTCCATGGACTCCTTGCTGGCCTGTTTGACAACTGTGTGGTGGGGAGCGGGATTTACTTCCTGACTACGCTGAATACCATTAGCGGCACTAGTACTACGCTTCCTACCACCCATGTCTGCAATACAGCAAAGTAAAAAGCAAAACTCATTACAATAACTACCAAACAAATAAAACGACAAGTCAGGGGAGACCACGCAGGAAGTTGTGCTTGGATGGCTCTTATAGCGCGTCAGTCATTCAATCCTACGACACAACACTGACCCTTCACTTCCCTGACTGCCCTCATCCGACGACTGACCGCTCGTTTGTCGAACCAGGTGCGAGGGAGCCACCTCTTCACTGCGCTGCACCGTAAATTTCGACGAAGTTTGTTTTCTCCGAAAACCCAATCGGTGTCGTAACCCTTAAGAAATCGTTAGATTTTTCTTTTTTCTTTTTAGTTAGGTTTAAAGACAGACAAGATACGTAATGGGATAGACGTATTTTGGGTTGATATACAGGGTGGTAAAGAAGTGACCTTGGAAATGACCTTGAAAATCATTTTTGTTAACATCACGCAATTTACATTTTCTCAAAAAGACAAGCCAGGAAAACGGATGCCATGTTAATTCTTATACATTATATTACTAAAATCCTACGGAGTAATTTGATCAAATTACTTGTAAAAACAGAGAAAAAACATAAAAATAGTGTAAAGTAGTTATCAGGATTTCTTGGCTGGAAAATGAAAAAATTAAATTTTGCTATTGGGTGGGAAATAAGATTTGCAACATTAAAATTCAATAAATTCATTGAATTTCAGTCGTGATTTGAGTGAATTTCAGTGATTTTCACTGATTATCTGTCAAGAACACTCAATCAATCATTGTTTCGGTGCTATTTGCACCATTTAAAGTTGGGGGTTTGTAAAAGGATAGACTCTCTTTACCACCTTGTATACTGACGACAACCGAACCGAATTACCAAGAATTGATAACTAGGTTATCAATTCTTGGAATTACGTACCAGTGGCGCTCAGTTGCGACGTACTGTTACTCTTGCGCGAGAGACCCGCTATGTTGGGTAATTTAGCAGTAATTGATCTGCGTCTCTGTTTATCTATGACCGAGCCCACTGCCGTGTCTGACAGGCTGCCGTCGCTGGGTTTCATTTCCTGCGTCACTCGCGATCCGGATTCTGACGGATTCATGTGTTGTGCCACGATCGATCCGCGAGGTTTCGACGTGGTCGGACCAAACGTCTGCATTCGATTCGTAAACTCCCTATCGGAACACAAAACAGTTAATCAAACCTTTCAATCTCTTTTCGAGACTAAATAAAAACAGACTTGTAAGTGCTTCGCATGCCGTGCGGCCGTTCAGACTGCGTAGACAAGGCACTGATGCTCTCGAGGTCGCTATCACCGATGTCGTGTGCTTCCTTGTCGGGGCTGATCATGTAACTCGATCGCCGCCTAAAGGAATATCGTCCTGTGACTCTCGAGGACACCTCGCTGTCTGAATATATGCCCATTCCTGAAACGACAGAGCGAAACGGAAACAGTTATTATTGTTTTTTTGGGAAAAGGTTTTAGTTTAACCGTGGTCGTGTCGAGCGGCACTGCTACCACTACTGTATGCTTTGTGAATTTGACTTTTGAGAAAGCGAGTTCGGCCCTCGAGATCCTGAGGAAGCGTATCCCGGCTGCCGAAACTTCGGTAGAAAGCGGCCGGAAGGCGCGGCAGTTGTCGCCTACTGAGCGGAGGGGTGGAGGCGGGTGTCGCACTTACAGAACGAGCTGAAGGACGAGCACCCGTAAGCGTATGAGACATCATGGAGACCCTGAAGCAAATTAATAACGGATCAGATCACGCTCCAATACACGATTTTCGTGGTACACTGCCTGTTTGCATGGAATTCTGGGTATGGTAGTTGAGTTGACAAATATTTAGTCGAGTAACTGTTTAGTTTTCTTATAACTTCCACACCCAGAATGTTTAGAGTAATAAAAGACACTAATGCGCATGAGTGAAGCCATTCCCACCTGCCATCGGGTGGAGAGAGTGATCTCGATGACTCCATGAGCCGTCGAGGGGACTTTGATCGAGTCCTCGAATTATGTACCGTCGGGACGATTCCCATCGACGAAGTGTTCGTCCTGAATCGCCCCAAGGAATTCTTATCAGGTACTGTCAGTGATTCTTTCCGCCTGTGTTGATAATACTCCTCTCGAGAAAAAACTGGCAAACAAACAAGAAATCAATATCATTGTGGATGCATTTCGAATAGTTGTACCTTCTCGTAGGCGCAGCCCCGTCCTTTCGTCCGTCTCTGACAAATCGCTGTCGCTCAACCGCGACACGGGATTTGACATCGACATTTGTTCCGCGTTTAGAAAAGATGTCCGCGGAGCTGCCTTCTGTAAAGAAAAGCAATCCAGATTACAAAACAAAACAGAAAACAAAACAAAAGTGTTGCGTAATATTTATTATCGACACTCGCTTCCCAAAAACCCAAACATTTCCACAAAACCCCTGAAGTTTTGGGTAAAAATGTTAAAATTTTGCCTCAAACGTTGGATTCTGACCAAAATTCCAAAATTCTGATTAAAGTTAATGGTAAATGTGATCAATTTATTAAAAAATTTAAATTGGGAAGTAAATTCAAAATAATTATTTTTTGTGAATCGAGAAAAAGATCTCACGAGGGGAAGTCCTTCGTCGTGTGGCTGAAGGAAATACCATTCGGGCTCGTCGTCCATTGGAGAAGTGGCCAAGTCGACGGATACCTGAAAGATACGAACTTGAGTACAAATTGCTTAATAAATAAATGATTTTCTCACTTCTCCGAGGAAGTCGTTGGATCCGTAGCGATCGTAATCCCAGACCGTGATCTCCAAGGTACGGTTCTTCAATTCAGACCTTTGAAGTGGGGCGTACATGAAGGTTTGGTTCCACCGGGGTTCATTCGTGTTTGCCAGCGTTTTCGTACGACGTTTGCTCTTCTCGCTGCGACCGACCAATGCCATTCATTCGTTACGACTCTTCGCCCCATGGTCGTAGCAGCGGACACTCACTCACCTTCGGTCGGGCAAAAGGAACATTTTCACGTAGGGGTTCCTGGCTTGATGCGTCGGCCTGGGCGGAAGTTCTGCGGCGCACACCACCGTCACGATCAGAGTGGACACCTGCGAGTCGAACCACAACTTCACTTGGATCCTGCCGCCGATCTGCGACGAGGAGCGCATCACAAGACGACTTTTGTCTGGCGAATCGGGCGATGTGATCGTGACGCTGGGTCGGCGGCTCGAGTCGTAGCTGCTGCTCCTGCCTGATGCGAGACTCCCTTTTGATACAAAATAATCTTAAAATCACTCAAATTGTGTAAATCCTTGTTGTCCAATACACTCAACACTTGCCATATAACGTGTGATGAATGAAAAACCCAACCAAAGAATGTCCAGAAAACATCCACCAAGTTTTATAAATGACATTCCATGGATATTCACTTACAAATCTCAACAAATCTCCTTAGGATGTCCTCACAATGCTTCTTATGTAATCAGCACAAGACAAGATGAATGTTATCAGACAAAGGGGTTAATATCACATGACCTCATTAACAATGGTCAAGAATTTTAGGGTTGGGAATTCCTATCTGATAATATATATCTCATCTTGCAGTGACTGTAGGATTTGATACCATACAAATATCTTAGATGTCTAGTAGACTTCCTGCGAGACCTTATGTTGAAGCGTTATAGTGACAACCAAAAGTGGGACATTTCACAGGAAGTCTTGATGACATAAAACGACATCCAAGGGATACCCTTTGCTGTATAAATTGTTTCAAATTTAATTTTTCATGCATCAATGCCATCTCTTCTAAGATTTAATGTTGCTACACTGCAAAACACATTTTAAATGACACTCCACATTTCCCATTACATAGTTTTCAATTTCTTGATGCATTTTTTACATATCAGTCAGAAATATCATATTCCTTCAAATATTTCTCACATTTTGAATAGCCCCACCATTTAATCAATGTTGCACTTTTGATTAATACCAGTTAAATAAACCAGGTTCATGCAAATATCACATTGCTTAAATCAATTAAGCAATGATTTTGATATCAAAACATATACGTAAACATTGTGATTTGCAATAAGAGCTGCGGGCATCATTGCAAGTTTGGCAAGTTTGAAAATGTATTGGACACCACTGAGCAAATCATTTCTCATCACCTCTCGTTCCCTGAGCAGGCGCGTGAGACTCGTGCGGAACATCCCTCTCTCCTCTGTTGACATCCCTGACATTTGAACCAACAAACAATACAAAATTAAAAGATTCTCTCGCAAAAAATTCCACCAACAGTTTACCTAATCGACCTCAATACCATAAGTTCCACTTGTGGTTCCTGTTTGGATTCGGCGATAATGTCTGCTACCTGTTCGACCGTTTTATGGCGCAAAGAACGCCCGTTCCACTCTACAATTTCGTCGCCAGAACGCAAATGCCCGACAGTATCGGCAATGCTACCTTTCTTTACTTTATCGATAAGGGCACCCAACTCTCCACGGGCCCCTATCACTTGTCCACCTACCACCTTAAGACCCAAAATAGAGGCACTCGATGAATTTCCCGAATTCTCCTTGACCGTCTTCTTCAGAATCATGTGACCCCGCAGTTGCGTTCCATCGGCCAGAGGTTGCCACGAAACAGGATGCTGCAACAACAGCAACACAAAATAATAACAAAATAATAAATAAATAAATAAATAAATAAATAAATAAATAATAAATAAAATAAAAAAGGAACACGACGACAGAAGCGAAGCAGGTGCAGTGACGTCCACTCGGCCAACTCAGCCCAGCTCAGCTCGACTCGACTCATTCTTTAATCGGAATTTTAGGAGGAAAAAAAGATGGACCCAAACAAGCAACATGCATTAATTGATCTAATTTCTTAAAGTGCAACATGCGCACAGTGGACGTCATGTTTCATCTCATGTTGTCATTCTTTGGGGGAACTAGAAATCGATGTGGAGAAAAGAATACGAAAGACGCACAGAACAGAAAGAAATCCAAAAAATTAAACAAAAAAAAACAAAGAAACGAAACCAAAAGAGAATTCCCACATAAAAAGGGTCCTATGGAACCTCATAGGACATGTCTTATAGGACTTTACCTTAAGGTACGACGAGATTTTTTTATTTCGTATGGGATTTCATCAAAACGTACAAAATCCCTTAAGAATTCAATTTCAGAATCCCGAATCCCCACAAGAAATTAAATTTCCTCAAAATCTTTAAGACAGTGCGTCCAATAGATCTGATCCTCGCCAATTTTGCTGACCCAGCATCTTCACCGTCTTTCATAACTTTATTAAAGTGCAACTTTAACAATTCAATAAACAATTTACAGAAATCCGAATTCCGATTACCACAAATCCTTTTCTTTGAACAGTCCTTGCACTTCAAATAGTACCCGCACCCCTCACTTCCGGTTCTTTTACAACGTTAATCTAACTTAACTAAAAATTCCACGATTTGCAATAAGACCTGCAGGATTTATTCGAAGAAATCGCGATAACTTTCGGTAAAGTCCCACGACTCGTCCTATAGGATCCTACGCTGTACTTTTATGTGGGAAAGGAGGGCCCGAGTGGAGCAGATCAATACACCTGCCATCAGTAGTGATATAGGGTGGCTCGACTAATCGGTACCTTGGAATGTCCTTGTTTATTGTTTTCTTCACTCAGAGTGGCACTCGAACTCGTATCGAACCCCGAGTCTTTATTCTGCGACTCCTGCGACCACTGTCGCTCTCCGTCCGCGTGGAAACGAACCATTTTTCTAGTGGACGCACCCTCTGCGTCCTTATAATGTCTATGGTAAAACCTTTCGGGATTATGGTCGTTGAGGTAGGGGCAGTTTTCTAGTTCCCCTAAAAGGACAACGAGGAAAGAAATTGGGAAATAAAAAAATAAAACAAATAAAGTTAAACACTCATGCAAATAGATCTCACACGAAGAAGCATTTCTTTCCTATTCCCAGAAAGATTTTCCAAAAAACATAACAAAACGAAAAAATAAAGAGAAACGAAAAAACGATTTCTATTATACGGAAGTCCACGCGACCTGTGGAAAATAAAAAAAGGGCGGCACAGCGGCAAGTGAGAGCCATGCACGAACGAGAAAAACGTCGTGTTGCTCACCGCCAGGAATTTTTTAATCTTTGCATCTAAAATCTCTTCTTTTTTAAGGTTTTCTCCAAGTAGTTCCAACTCGCCTGTAAAATAGGAAGGGGAAAACAAAGGAAAATCAAATTACTAAACAGAGCCAGGTCCAGACCGACCAACAGGTGGTGCCAACTGAAACAAAACGACGCAACATCGATTTGATGCATCGTCTTCTCGCGCTCCTCTCGCCAAATCGCGGACCCTCACGCGAGTCGACTCGTCCGAAAACATGCGCAAGGTGGAGAGGAGTCGACAAGTTATTTTATCAATCCGCGGAATTTTTTTTTTCCCGAAAATTTTTTACATTTTTCTCGTTTCTCCGCCTTACCTTTCTCGCTGACGCTCTCACTTTCAATTTCGTGCTCGTCGCAGCTCGTACACTCGGGCGTCGACCGGATCTCGTCGTCCGAACTACTTAAAGAACGCTGACGTAATTTTTTGCCGCGTTGTTTGTGTTTGTGCGGTTTGGGAGGCGGAGGACGCACGCACTCCGACTGGTCTGAGCTGAGCGAATCGTTTCGCAGCACCTGGGCAGCGTCCACGCGGCGTCCGCGACCCGCCGACGCCGACGCAGACGCCGGGTCCAGGTGAGTTTTAGCAACGTCCGATGCCGCCGAACGGTTGTAGCACTCGCTCGAGTCGTGCATCGGATCCGCGGTTCGTGCGGGTCGCGTCCGTTCGGGCGAACACGCGCGGCCCCGTCCGCCCGGGTCGTCGACGAACGACCGGCGTCGACCGGGCGCCACGTTCCCACTCTCGTTGCTGTTATTCCTTTTGGCTTCCATCGAGCACTGGCGTCGCACTGGTTCCCGCGTCGCCGACGGTGTCGAGGGCGTGGCACTCGGCGCGAAGTTCTCTTTCTCCAGCCGCAGTTTCTTCTCGGCCGTCGGCGTCGTGTCCGACATCCCCACTCCGCCGGGTAAAAGTCCGAGGTCGAGCGCCATTTTGTTGATGAGCGGCTGCCCTGCCATACCCCCGTGCATCCATTGACCCGTTTTGATGAGCAGTTCCTGTTTCTTGCGGCACAAGATGCACACCCAGATCACCTGAAACCATTTCCTCAACAATAAAACCTTCGAATCCAACCGATTGACTAATTTATACCTTGTTTGATCGCAGTGTCACTTTCCCGCCGCATCTCGCGCAACACCGCACCTGGCAGTAATTACACAGGTGTCCGATTCCATCGGCGAATTTCGTTTTCATGCATATCTGGCAAGTTGCGTCCAGTTCCGTTCCCACTTTCTTCTGCTCTTCGTTGCGCATTTTAATGGATTCCTCCAGCACTTTGACCTCGTCTTGTTTTTTCCTATTTTCAACGAGAAACAAAATTATTCACGTGACAATTTATCCCCATTCTCTCCCTCGCTCTTTTCAACGTTGCTATGACGACTGAAATCGTGGCTCGAGTGAATGACGTCAATGGCAACGTACCAATGAGCGATCGATGCGTTTTCCCTTTTCCTTCCTACGTACGTTCCCTTTACACCCACCTCCAAACCTTCGTTAAACACTCATCCCCATCCCTCAATGACAACAACCGAACCGGAAGTCCCCTCTTTCCACGACAAATATCGGAAAATGATTTAAAAATTTTAAAAATTAAACAAAACGCCCGAATGTGGCCGAATTTGAGAAAAAAACAAAACGTCAAAATGTAAACAAAACACAAATTGAACGTTTTCTCATGATAACTCACGATTTCCCTTATAAAAACACGAAATAACGTTAAAATCACATCCGTTCAACAGACCGAGATGTGTTTTCCCTACAATTCCGACCCGGCATATTGTTTTCGCTCTTCTCTAACGCGAACCGCATCCGACACGTCGCCCGCGAGGAACTCGAATCCGTCGACGAAAACACCACAACCGCGTCTCGGTACCCCGAAAAGTCGGGAAAATGCGCGACACAGGAGTCCTCCGCTGGCCGGTTCGTACGGACAAGATGGCGTCGATCGGCAGAGGTGGACTTACCTGAGTATCTCTTTTTCCTTGTCGTCCTCCTCTCTCTGTCGCGCCATGACCGACTCGATGATCCGCCGCTCTTCCTCGGTCAAGTGACTGAGATCGGGTAATGGACAGGGTTCTATGATTGGCCCCCCGCCCAGTGCCATCGCCTTCGTCTTCGCCTCCGACATGATGGCCTCTCCACAGGGGGTGGGGGGAGTCAACGTCGTCGCTCGAGGGCGCACACGTTGCTGCTGCTGCTGCTGTGGCTGCTGCTGTTGTTGCTGTCGCCGTCTCCGGCGTCGCTGACGTCGTTACTGGTGACGGTGAAGCGGCCAGCCGAGTGCGGGGGCATTGCGAGGCCGCGCCAACTCCGCCAGGCCATCGTAGGCCACGGTTCGGGCCACGGGCCTTGCCGCCGTATCTCAAATGAGAGGACAAACTGACTCCTCGCTCCGAATCACCCACAAGCCATTAATTATGAATGCGTGCTTAAAATTTAATAGGATGCGTTAAATCTCTACCAATCGAATCGGAGCTCGATGTGACGTCATGTTACGTCACTTCGTATCGATTCAACGTGCTCGTGAATGAATGAATTCTCTCCGACCGGTGTTTTACGCAGTCTTTCCTCGCGACGAACGGAGAGTTTCTTCAAAATTGACCGCCCGAATGTCGGCTCGGCTGCGGTACGCTCGAGATGTGCGGGGAAGCACACCGCGCTCGATGCGGGGCGGCGTTACGGAGTGATTCTTTTTTGCGGGGAGACAGTATCGTAGGGATATTTCGATTTCAGTAATGTCTTACCGTTCTAGAATGTTTCGGCATTCGCTCGATTTTCTCCGGGAAAGTGGTAAAATGCATATCGTCTCTGACATCCGTCCTATTCGCGCGAGCGGAGTGACGTCAATGGTCGTCGGTAACAACAACAACAACAAAAAAATTATTTATATCTGTTTTCGTTCGACGCCCACCGATTGATCATTAAAAACAAATCGACGGTTTTGTGCGTTTTTCCTTTCGATTCAAACAAAACAAACAGTAAACAAATGAAAAAATAATTCGACCTCAACACACGCGCGCAATCTACCGAGAGCTGTGAGAAATATACATTAATGGACACGTCCAACGATGTAAACAATTTCACAATTCCCCGTTTTCCTTCATATTAAGACGTTCAGAAATGTTTCCGAGTATGCGAGAAACCGCGGACAGAAATTCGACCGGTAAAATAAAAACGCGCGTGAGCACGTGATCAATTTAGTAAAATTTTAATTGTTGAATTTTACAGAAAACAGAACTGAATTTCGGATGTCAAACGAAACCGCACCTTTACGAGGTAAAAATAAGAACGACGCACAATTTCGATATGTCGTTATTACAATGGTGGTCGTCACCGTCGCGGTCACAATTGCTTTCGTAATTCAGATTATTTTGGGTGACCCGCAAGTGGTACGTTGGCCTAATTCGATTTATTGTAATTACTGTTTATTAAATAATTATTTTAATCAATTTATAGACGTCCAAATCGGCGATTGTGTCGGACGACGATGAGTGCTCGGATTTGGGGATGGAGATTTTGCGTTCCGGCGGTTCGGCGGTCGACGGTGCGATTGTCACGTATTTGTGTTTGAGCGTCGTGCATCCACACGTTGCTGGATTGGGAGGGTAGGGACGGTTGGAGAGGGTTGGAAATGATTTTTTTGATGTTTTTTTGTGATTTAGAGGTGGTTTTATGCTCGTGCGAGACGGTGCTCGGAAAATTACGTCGCTCGATTTTCGGGAAACTGCGCCGTTCGACGAGCGAGCGACGTACGAGGCTGATTTGGTGAGTTTTCTAATTGTGTTTACGTTTCTGGAGTTTTGTTTGATTGAATGTGTGTTTTTACAGCCGATTTCGACCGTTGGTGTGCCCGGAACTCTTCACGGTTTGACCACAGCGCATGAGTTGTATGGAAAAATTCCGTGGGTTGATTTAGTGAGTCGTGTGTCGAAGTTGGCGCGCGAGGGTTTCGTCGTTTCTCCATATTTAGGTTAATTTTTTAGTAATTAAGTTAATTTTCTTTTTCAAAAATTGTTTGAATTTTTTGTTTGATTTAGCACAAGCGTTGAAGCAAAACAAACAAATGTTGGGACCGATATTTGAAGTGTCTTCGAATTTATCTGATGAATATATATTAGGCAAGAAATTTCGAAGAAACAATTACGCGAAAACGTTGGACGATATAGCGAAATACGGATCGGACGGTGAGAACGTGTTATTTAACGTAAAATAGAATTAATTTGTCATTTTCAGTCATCTACGACGAAAATAGCGTCATTTTGCAACTGATTCGAAACCATAAAGGCGGATTTTTAAGAGCCGTAGATTTTTCTAATTACTCGACCGTTGTCAGCGAACCGTTACAAATTCCGTGGAAAGGTATTGCGGCATGTCATAACGTTGTTTTCCTTATTAATAATTTTTTTTATCAAGGTCGTAGACTTTCAACATCGCCTCAACCGTCCTCGGGACCCGTTCTGTTGACAGCTCTCGACTTTTTCGAGAATTACACAATTTCCGTTAACACTTCCTTCAGCGATTTAATACCGTTTATACTAGAAGCGTGGAAAGTCGGATCGTGGGCCGCGAATCAAATAGAAAAATCTCAAAGCAACGACTCGTTTGCCTCACAAATGTAAAAATTCAATGGAATTCAATGAAAATTCTCAAGAATTCAATGGAATTTAGTCAAAATTCTCAAGAATTCAATGGAATTCAATGAAAATTCTCAAGAATTCAATGGAATTCAATGAAAATTCTCAAGAATTCAATGGAATTCTGTAAAATTTTTCCGGAATTCAATTTAATAAGAATGCAATGAAACTCTGAGAAAATTCAAAGAATTCTATAAAAATTGAAGAAAAAAAAAATTAAATTACATTAATCGATTTTTTTTAAACCCTAAATAGAATTTCGATGATCGACAAAGCAGGAATTGAAATGCAAATTGATATGCCAGCTATGATAACGCGTGTCAGCAGAGGTTCGAGCGTCTTAGCGGTCGACGATCATGATAATTTCGTTGCTCTCATAAGGTTTTAACAAAACATTCAATTTTTATTTCGATTTATTTAACACACGATTAACACATTCTTTAAATCTAACAGATCTACTAAATTGGTATTTGGCTTTTACTTTTGATCTTGTAAGCATTTTTATCCATTTTTACCGATTTTTATTAATTTTTATTGATTTGAGACTAAAAAATTTAAAAATCGATTTCAGCGGTTTGGGCTCTTGGTTTGGATCTCAAATAGTCGTCGATGGAATCATTCTTAACGACGCTTTAAAGGATTTTCCACCCGTCAGTCTTCAATAAACAAAAACTCAAAATTTGTTGATTAAACGTTTAATTTTTTATTAGGGGTCGTGGAAACCGGGCGGACGTCCGCCGACGACGATGTCGGCCATAGTGATCGACCACGTAACTCAACCGTGCGGTCTACGAGCGATCTCGAGCGGTTCGAGTGGTCAGCTGTTATTAGAAGTGTTAATCGAGAATTTACTTCTGAATAAATCGATATCCGAGGCGATCGACGCTCCACGTTTTGCTTTTTCGCTTCGAGACAACCGGACGTTCTTAGAAGAAGGTGAAATTTGTGACTTTTTATTTTTTTTTTTATTTTAAAAAATAAAAAATTGAAATTTTCCAGATTATCATCCAGGTTTGGACGAATCAGCGCTGGCTCGTTTGCGAATGAATAATTTAGAAATATTCGATGTTAAACCGCCCTATATTTCCATAAATATGTTATCGAAAGTAATCGACGACGTTACGACGTATTCGGACACGCGGACAAATTCGACGTTTTGAATTTTAAAAGACATTAAATCAGTCGACACTGCTGGATATAAACGGAAATCAGGAAAATAAATCACAAAATCGAAGAAAATCAGGAATCAAAATTACAAAATCGAAGAAAATTAAAGAAATCACTTGAGTAATCAAATTTAAAATCAATTAAAATCAAAAATTGATTTATAAATTAATGGAAATCATAAAATAAAAATTAAAAAAAAACAAAGATGTCAGAAATCAAACATAAAATCAATTAAAATAAAAATTGATTTATAAATCAATGAAAATCATGGAAATCACAAAATAAAAATCACAAAAATTTAAAGAAAATCAAGGAAATCATAAAATCAAAATCGAAATCAAGAAATCTCAAATTCAAACCATGAAATCAGTGAAAATCGACAACTGATTCATAAATCCCAGCATCTCTTCATTAAGTGTCGAAATCAGTGCATCGAATTTCTATAGACAATAATTTTTCATTTTATTTCCAAACTTTAGTCTTCAAGAACAGAACGAACAAAATGGAAGAAACACAATAATAAAAACAAAGTGTATAAATTGAATAAAGACTTAAACACTACTTTGGTTCATATCAGCACATAAAATGCATTCAAACAATACGGCGAATGAGATTAATACACAAATAAGAGAATCCAAACAAAGACGACACAAACCAACGAAAAAGTCAAAATCCAAATTTGAGCAAAAACAAAAAAAAAATTTTTTTTAAATCAACATTTGCTCAAGTGATGGTCATATGTCGTATCTGCTGCGAAACATTCTCGATCTCCTCCCGACAATGCGTCTGCGGCTGCGGCTGCGCCTGCGTCTCCTCGCTGTCCCACGCGGGACAATTGAGCTCGTCGAGCGACCGGGATCGCACGAGACCGTTCCCCGAGTCGGGCCGGGTCGTCTTCGACGGGCTCGCGGGGTTCGACCGGTTGCCGGCCGACGAGGAACTGGACGTCGACGAACACGTGGTCTCGTCGGCGAGCGCCGAGTCGCTCTCGTGGTTCCAGCTGGCGGTTCGGGTGCGTTCTTGATAGAGATTATGATGCCAAGGAAGTTCGTACGGTTTGAGTAGTCGCGTTTTCCGTCGCGTCGACCTCACTTTCGATTCAAGATGGCCGCGGGGGGTCTTTTCGTCGTAGCCCCATATAATATTCTTCTTGATACTATAAGGCTTTCCTTCAATGTATTTACTCTTTTTCTGTAGAATTTCCTGCGATTCGTCGCTCTGCGCTTGAGTCAGCGCCCATTTGTACTCGTCGAACAGTAAATTCCTTCCTTTGTAGCCATCAAACAATTCGTAGCTCGTTCGATGCATTTTATAATATATTTTTTTCTCTTTTTTGCGATTTTCGACGTCAACACTGAGCTCGCCGAGTTCGTCGAGAGCCGAGACCAAGGCATTGTCGTATTTTTTACATTCGTGCTCGATGCGAGAGTTATCACAACAGTAGCAAGGCTTATTCATCACGAAATAACCTAAAAAAATTAAATAAATATTTTTTTAATCGTTTCGATTGATTTTTTTCAAATTTTTGTTGAATTTTTGATGAATTTTTCACTTTACTTGAACTTATTCCGTCGTTTCTAGTCTACCCTTTCCTCAGGGAAATTAATATTAATTGGTAGTGTTTGTCTGGCGTGAATGTGTACTTTTTTGGCCGAGAGTTGCATTCCTTCATTTCAAAAACCTCGTTACAATGAAATTTTTCTTGACACAACGGTAATCGCGTCCATCGTTTGTGCTTAACCGCTTAATTCTGCGCTAATGAGCGGTAACTATTTCCCGAGCTGTGTAGAAATTATACGTGGAAAATTGTAAAGGGATATCGAAAAGAACGAATCTCATTTGTTTGTTTACCTCACCTCGCACATTAGGCGTCCAAGATGGGACCGGTAACGAGAACCCTTCGCCATTGTCGACCGGAAATCAACATATTTACAAAATAAAACGTAATTCTGTAATCGAGCGTTGATTTTTTTTAAAAATAAAATAAATAAAATTCGTATTTTAAAAAAGTTTAATTTCTTTTTAAAAAATATTATTGACAGATTTGAATTTTCACATCTCACGAGATAACGTCGAGAAATAAAATGGCGCCTACGAAGCAACGATTTGAAAAATTGGCCGCTGAATTAATTCAAAAGTTAACGGGTTTTGAGGTAAATATAAATAAAATAAATTTTTGCATTCGCTCATTATTATTTTCAACTTTACAGCCGAAAGATGAAAATTTTGCGTTATGTACCGAATACGCGTTGTCGTCGTTTCATTACCACAACTTTTTGGACGTAAACAGCAACCAATTACAAGCAACTATACAAGGTTTATGCGATAAATTCACCATTCATTCCCAAAAGGAAAAAGCGTCGGCATTTTTGACACTCACTCGTCGATTTCTAGAAAGCGAAGTTTTTAAAAATCATGCTCAGGTTATTTATTGAGCAAAAATATAAATATGTCTTTAAATTTTATTTTATTTATCGTAATAGTTAGATGTACAGTACTCCCTTTTGTTATTGCTCGTATTTTTGGCCAATTGTCCGACGACGGAAAGGAATTATCAATTACCGTCGACACATAGCTCGCATCGGGAACTCGAACAGAAAAAATCAGATTGGCGGCAAATTCTTTGCGAGAAAGAGAAAGCGGAACCGTTATCGTCCGATGGATTTTCAGTAATTTGAATTTTGAATCGGAAATTTTTAATATTTTAATTTTTTAATTTCTAGGATTGGACCGATTCGGAAGAAGACGACGCGGTCGAATCTCAATTGTCTTCACGACAGCCAAAAACGAGTGAACTCAAATTACCCGACGAGGTTTGTTATTTTATCATTTTAAATTTAAATTTAATTTTAAATTAAATATTTTTTTAGTTGCAGAAAGTTGAAATTGAAAAAATAGATATAATCGATCGAACCGGTCCAGAGTTAGGCCGAACTTGGCTCAAAGAAAACGTTATGCCTAATTACTGGGCGGGAGCGTGTGTAGTCAAAGAACCGAGAAAAGAACACGTTTGTAATAAACTCAATCGACAATGGTAGAATTTTTACTAAATTTTAATTTTAATTTGATTTTAATTTGATTTTTTCAAAAAGGGAAACGTATTTGCAAGAATCTGGTATTGTGTTGAGTAAAAATTCAAGTTTGGTGCTTACGGAATATCAAATCATCCGTGAGGCCTTGTGGTGAGTAATTTACGTTAAAAAAATTTTATAAATTGTTTTTAAAATAAAAAAATCGTAAAATTTCAGGTTATTGCACGGATGTGAATCTTCTTTTTTGTTTACAAAGGAAATTCCACGAGTTTGTTTGTCACATGTTACGAATGTAAATTGATTTAAAAAAAAAATTTTTTTTTTTAATGTTTTAAACTGTAAATTTACAGAAAAGCTTAGATTCGATGTTATCTAAAATCGGACGTTATGGCGAGATCGTAGCGAAACTAGGACGCTTCGTGGACAAGACTTGCGGTATGGAAGTGTCGAAGGAAAGATGTCAAACGTTGGAGGCGTACGCGACTGCGCTGTCGCACGTTTTGACTAATCTAAAAGAAAAGATATTCGCGATAGAAAAACGAGTTTTGGCACAAAGTAATTTTTTTTCCTCAAAAAAACAAAATAAAAAAATAAAATTGATTTAAATTTTTTTAATTTATAGATTCGATTTATACTTTCACTCATTTACTCGACGATTTAAGCTCGCATTTCGAAGAACTCGAATTTTTTGATAGTTTGCACGTTGAAGGTATCGAAATTCCGTGCACGTATGCGTGGCAGCGAGCAACGAAGTTACTGAACGTGCTTTACGAAAGAATTACCATCGTCGAAAGCCTCGGCTGTGGCAATAACCACATTGTAAATATTAATGAAAATTTTGCCGTCAAACCTCGTTATAACGAAATATTTTCTAAAAATGCAACATTTAACTAAATAAATTTGGAAAAAATATCAATAAAATCAACCAAACTCATCATAAAATCAACAAAAACTTCAAATTCGTTATGACGTGGTTCGATTTCATTCAATAAATGAACTAATCATCAAAATTTTAAAATAGATCGATTTGTTTCTGAATTTATTCCTGACAACGTTTAAGCCTTTCGTTACTATGATGGACGTGTGGATCCGCGAAGGAACCTTAGAGGACAGACACGACGAATTCATATTAAAAAGGTTTAAAAAATTTTTTTCGTTTTAATTTAATTAATATAAAATAATATTTAACTGTTTTGCTCAAAAGACACGTCGAAATCAACGAAGGCGACGAAGATTTTTGGAACGGCGCCATCACGGTCAGAGAAGACAGATGTCGACACGAAAACCCTTTGCTCCCCGACCAAATGCGACGACAGTTTTTACAAGCGGGGAAATCGATGCAGTTGCTCAGTCGGTTGGGCAAAATGGAGGCAGCCGTGACGGACGATCGGGGTGATAATTAAAATTTTATTTTGAATTTAATTTAAAAATTAATTAAAAATTTGTGATTATTTTAGATGGGACGAGCGGATCGTTGTACGACGAATTTCTTCGAGAGTTAAGGATCGAGTTGATAGATAATCGGAAGAAAGAGAATGTGGTCGAGAAAAGTTTAGAAAAATCGTACGACGAAAGAGACGACGCGAGGAGTAATCAAATGATGGAGCAGTTGCGCTCGATCGGCGAATACGATCCACTGCTCATGATGAATTTTCGAAGAATGAGAGATGCATCACGAGGAGTGAAGCCGGATAATTCGAGTCACGAGTGAGTTTTGGAGTGCTCAAAACCCTTTATAACAGAAAATTTTAACAAAATCGTTCGTTATTATGAAATTTTTAAACATGACTGTCGTTATAACGAGGATTTCGTTACATGCGAGTTCGTTATAACGGGGTTCATTGTATAAATTTAATTTATTATCATTTTTAATTATTTTTAATTAATTAATTTATTCCCAACAGCGTCATGAATGGCTTAAAGGCACCGTTTCGTTGTCCGTTGAACCAAGGAATTCAAAACGCGTTGTCACGACTCATTTATAAGAAATACGAACACAACTGTCGGTCACTAATCGGTGTTTTAAAGCGAGATTTTTGTCTCCTTAATTATATTTCCATCATGAGGGTAAGAAAAAAATTTTCTCGTTGTTTACAAATTATTTACAAATTATTTACAAATTATTTTCAACGAATTTAGAAGTTTTTTCTAATGGAAGCCGGTGATATTATGTTTAATTTTTATTCCGAAGTGTTTGATTTGGTAAGGATTTTTCTATAACGATAGAAAAACATTGATTTAACATTTTTATTGTTTTTTTTCCAGATATTTAACGGAGAACGTTGGAAAGAGGAAGTTTCGTTGACAATTCTTCTACAAGACGCAATCGCGGCGCATTATCCTCATCATTCCAGCAGGTTCAATCGATTTTTGTTATTTTTAGAGGAAGTAAAAGTAACCGAGATATTTTTAGTATGTCCGTTGTCATCGAAGAAATCACATCTCATCTTCATCAACCGATCGAGCTGGTATCGGCGATCCGATTAAATTGCAAAGTAAAATTAAAAATTAGTTGTTTTCAATTTATTTAAATTTATTTAAAATAATTTAAACAGATTCCATGGCCGGTGAATATAGTTATAACGAATAGAATGCAGAGAATGTATAATCAGATTTTCACTTTTCTACTTCAAGTCAAATGGGCGAAATATAGTTTGGACGAATTGCGATTTCAGAGTAAATTTTTAAAAAAATTCAAAAATCTGATTTTTTTTAAAATTTAATTTGATTTTTTTAGCCTTAGAAACGAGTCGCGCCAGTTTGATCGGATTGTCGAGCGAGACCAACCGACGGGCGCTAACGCCTCGAGTTTATTTACTGCGCATGCGTATGTTGCATTTCGTCAACAACGTACATACATATATTATGACACAAGTGAGAAATTTCATTTTTTAGCGATTAGTGATTATTGATTGATTATTTATTGCAGAGTTTGCATACAACAGGCATGGAACTCGAACAACGTTTGAATTGCGCGGTTGATTTGGAACAAGTCGTCAAATTCCATTCGATTTACGTCGATCAGCTATATCACAGTTGTTTGCTCGACGATCAAATGGCGCTGGTTCGACAAGCGATAGTCTGGGTTCTCAGTTTGGCCGTTAATTTTCGCTCAAAATGGGATTTGGGAGTTAATAATTTCACGTAAGACTTAAATTTCTCGAATCAATTTCTTTTTTAATTAAATATTAATTTTTTTTTAGCGAAAAAGACATTTCCGAAATGGAAGGAGAATTTTCAAAATGCTGTAAACTCCTCAAATCGCTTCACGGAAACACGACGAGAAGCGGTTCGTTCGTCGAATGTGAGTTTTTATATAAATTCCAATTTAATATCAATTTTTTAATTTAAAAATTTTTTTTAAGGGCTCTATAATTTCGTACTACAAGACTGGGCTGGAAATTCGTGATAATTTATTTATTTATAATTTTAATTGAAAAAATAAACGAGCGTTTTAATATCGGTAAATAATTTTTTATTTACAACTCAACCTTTAGATCCAGGTTTGAGTGAAGTGAGCAATTTGTTGCTCCTCAATTGCGACGCAAATCCCATCATGAAATTATTTATATACGAATCCTTTTCTGATTTTTTAGAGTCGTAAATAACGACGAACGTAATCCGAGGTTCAATTCGCGTCAAGAAATAAGTAAACTGCAACGACTGAAGAAAAAAAATGAAAAAATAATCAACAAACCGAGAAAATTAAACAAAAATGTAAATTTATTTACGCTATCGTATAACGAAACGATTCTTTCCATCGTGTTGAGCTCGTTCGCTTTATCCGATATCGTCATGATGATACTCGGCCATAATTGTGACGGTTTCTGATTGGGAATTTCGATTACAACCGAATTGTAATTTTTTCGATCAACTCACCACCGGATAACACACGACGGCCTGGAAACTCTCGACTCCGTGAGGCGCTTCGTAGAACCTTTCCGGATGTTGATAACCCTGACCTTTGTATTGATCACAATTTGCCGAATCGAAAATCAAAAGTACGTATTTTGCGTCTGTTTTACGCTGGAACGAAACTAATCTAAAGACAAATTTTTAAATTTAATAGATAAACGATAAAAATCAAAAAATCACAAACTTGTAATGGAAATCCACCGACGCTCGCGACGCGACGTTTTTCATCTCCTGCGGCGGCGTCTGTTTGCTCAGCGTTTGATGAAAATAAAGCGTGAACTGGTAACGGGAAGAAAGTTACGTTGGAAGACGAATTTGTGAGAAATGAAAGAAAATAAACGGACTTTTGAAACGAGAGCGTCTTTGAATTTCCACAACCAGTGATAATGAGCGGGATTGGAATGTTTGGCAACGAACGAGAAGCTGCGACGTGCCTGAAACGAAATTTAATTTCAGAAGAAAAAAATTTAAAAATTACGAAATTGATATTTCTTACGTCTCTCATCTGCACCATCGATTCCCAAGCGCACAATTTGGAATGCGTTTCGTGTAGATGAAGAATCGCCGATAAGAAAACCATATTTTGCAACGCGATTTGCGTTTCGAGTAATTTGATCAAAATTTCACACTCAAACCTTTAAAAAAAATTTTTTCAAATTTTTTCTTTACGAATCGATTTTTTCTTACGTAAAACTCGATTTCAGAGGACTCAATGAAGGGTGATGGAATTTCTTATTGTGACCATCGGCGATTTCACGAATGTGATTGAGTAATTCTTCGAAATTGATCACACGATTGGCGCCCATTGAAAACGAATGTTCGTAGCTGATCAAACATAATTAAGAAAAAATATAAATTATCTTCAAAATTTAAAAATTTCTAAATTTCTAATAATTTGAAGGATACAATTCCGTGAGTTGCAGCCGCGCATGCGCGAAACAACTCAACTGACCGCACAAATGAGCCAAAACTTTCTCCAACGAGTCTGCGCCGGATCTTCGTCCATTTTCTTCGATACGACTCAAATCCGAGCACAGCGTTTCGTATAACGATTTCAACGAGCTCTTGAAAGACCGAGAAGCATTGGATTAGGTTTTTCGCACTTTTCTTTACGATTTTCTCACATCTTTTCGAAGAAATCCTTTCGGGAGCAGAAAAAGTAAACCGGTGTATAATTTCTCAGCCACATCCAATTGGCCCAAACAAGACAACGTCGACAGCCATATTGTTGACGGATTTGATTTATTCGTTTCCTTGTCTCGTTCTTTTTCCTGAAACGATTTCAAAGTTTGTTTATTTTATTTTGCATCGGAATTTTTTATAAGACGTCAGTACGTCACTCACTGTTAATTCTTTGGCTTTGTCAAAATCAAATTGAGCTACGATCAAAATGGCGTTTTCAACGAAGCTTTGTTCGCGACTCACTGCCATTTCTCTTTCAGTTACGAATCTGTACCAGTTTTCCTGCAAAATGACATGTTCGGTCGTCACCAAGTCATTTCTTCCATCGCCATTCCACAGCCTGGTCCAGGAAGTCATCGTAGAAATTTCCTCCTGACACGACTAATCGAAATTCACAAAACTAAAATAATTTTAACCGAAAATTTCGTGTAAAATTCACTTTTTTGTATTAAAATTGTACCTACCTTCTAAAAATCGAGATAATAAACAACACTTAAGGAATTTACTGTCTTATCTCAACTCATATCAACAAATTCGCTGTTTCAGCTGTTAATAAAACACTTCTGACACTTTTCTCACAAAATCTTCAATTTTATTCGACAAACATCGAAAAAAAATACATTTCCTTTATCACCAAATGGCTCTCTGGATCCCAGACAAATTATTATGATCCGCTAAATGTCTCCATGCGATTCTGCTCATTCTCCAAGGGCGAACCAAGCCTCGTGGTCGCGATGTTAACACACAACGCTCGTGTAAATAACTAACGCTACTCCTTCTGGGCATCGCGGCTATTTCGCGGTCCGCACATTCCTGCGAAAGTTAAAAAAATTTAGTAAAAAATAAACAAAAATTCGTGAGATCAAGTATTAACTATTATTTCTTTGGGAAGAATTTGATTTTTGCGTATCGTGTTCACTCTCAATCTCTCGGCCGCGAATTGTTTGACTAATTTTCGATGATCAACGTCTCTTCGCATTCTGTTGTCCGTCCACATTTGGGCAAATCGTCGAGTTGTGATGTTTAAATTCAAATTCGTGAATGCAGAATTAATCTAAAAATTGAAAATTTGTTAATTAGTCATTCTCTAATCAACGATAACCGTTTATATCTACCAGTGCTACATTTTGCCGAATCCACACGCTCGCCATCTTCGAACCCCGGCTTTCAATCGGGCTCGAATTTAACAACGACGCTTACAATTTTCTTCCATTTTTTACAAATTTGAATATTTAATCCACATCTATTCATATATTCATGTTAATTTTTCACGTAATATTTTTTTTTCAATATTTCTTTGAAAATTAAAAGAAACTTTTTATTTATTTTTTCTCATTCCAGTAAAAAAATCGACAAATTAAAAATAAAATAAAATTTTAATACAAAAACACAAATTCCACAAAAAAATCTCGTGACAAAAATCAATGAAAATATCTCTGAAAAATATTCACTCTGACGTCACCATTAATCAGTTTCATACGACTTTCATACATATTGCGCAATCGCAGCCATTACGTCACTACCCAGACGCCTCTGCCATAAAAGCCCAGGTCACGTGACCCGGATACGTCAGATTCAGCCAGTCCTGTTCGAGTCTACACTCAGTCTCTTTTCGTTCGTGACACCAGCACGGTAAGTTGGGCGATGCGTGGCGTGGCACTTTAAATCCTTCGATTCTACCTTTAAAATTCAACCATCCGATCAATTCATCGGCTACAATCGAAGGATTTAACAGTAAAATGTTTGAATTCACTTTAATTTTTCACATATTGCGCGTAAAAAGCATTTTGTTCTCGTTAATTGCAAAGGAGTTGGTGACCGGTATTTGCAGGTGAGCCATGTTGGATTGGCTATGTGGCACGTTGCATGTAACTAAAAAACAACCAAATTCCGGTCACACTTTAACAAATAACCTGAAAAACGAGTCGCTTTTGCTTCTAAAAGCTTTATATTCGCTAAAAAGAACGGAAAATTACCGAGAAATTGACCGAAAACCCGAGTTAAAGCATTGCGGGTTTGTTCTTGTCAAGCCGCCATGTTGGCCATGCCGGCGAATCTTTTTTTGGTTCTTTGTCCTTAAATTCGAGGGGTTTTCGAGTCTGTTTTTGTTTTCAACCGCCCCTTCCACGTGGTTTTCCGAAATTTGTGAACTTTTTACGGGTTTTTGTGTGTTTGGGGTAATGAAACGTTAAAGGGTTGCGGTGCGCGTTTTGGTTTTAATAACACGAGACTAATTTGAATTTTTTTTTGAATTTCCAGTTCTGATTCTATCGCGAAAAGGATATTATTCACTGTCGACTAACTAACTACAATGGGAAAAGAAAAGATCCATATTAACATCGTGGTCATCGGTCACGTCGATTCCGGTAAATCAACCACCACCGGGCATTTGATCTACAAATGCGGAGGAATCGACAAAAGAACCATCGAGAAGTTCGAGAAGGAAGCCCAAGAAGTAAGAATTTAATCCAAAATTTGGTAAAAAACGGTGTTAAATGAATTTTTTATTAACAGATGGGCAAAGGTTCCTTCAAATACGCCTGGGTTTTGGATAAATTGAAGGCGGAGAGAGAACGTGGTATTACCATCGACATTTCCCTGTGGAAATTCGAAACCCCGAAATTCTACATTACCATCATCGATGCCCCTGGACATCGTGATTTCATCAAGAACATGATCACGGGAACATCTCAGGTACGATTTTTTTTTGAATTTAGCGAAAATTGATTTTTAATCGAATTTTTTGATTTTTTTAAATTTTAGGCCGATTGCGCCGTGTTGATCGTTGCCGCCGGCACTGGTGAGTTCGAAGCTGGTATCTCCAAGAACGGACAGACCCGAGAACACGCTCTGTTGGCCTACACCCTGGGAGTGAAGCAGCTGATCGTCGGAGTCAACAAGATGGACTCGACGGAACCGCCATACAGCCAGAGCCGTTTCGAGGAAATCCAGAAAGAAGTCAGCAGTTACATCAAGAAGATTGGCTACAATCCAGCAGGAGTTCCATTCGTTCCGATCTCCGGATGGAATGGCGATAACATGCTGGACGCTAGCCCCAACATGCCGTGGCACAAGGTAAAATTAAAAATTGAAAAAAAATTAAATTTGTGCGAAATTACTAAAAAAAAATAATTTTTTTTTGTCTAGGGATGGGATATCGAGCGCAAGGAGGGAAAAGCTTCCGGAAAAACGCTGTTGGAAGCTTTGGATTCCATCATTCCCCCAACCCGCCCGACCGATAAGCCGTTGAGATTGCCTTTGCAGGACGTTTACAAAATTGGAGGTAAAATAAATTTTTTTTTGGATAAAGATTTTTTTATTAATATTTTTCTGTGTTTTTTTTTAGGTATTGGAACGGTGCCAGTAGGACGTGTGGAAACTGGTACGTTGAAACCAGGAATGGTGGTGACTTTCGCACCGGTGAATCTGACGACTGAAGTCAAGTCGGTCGAGATGCATCACGAAGCGTTGCAAGAAGCTATGCCAGGAGACAACGTGGGATTCAACGTGAAGAACGTTTCCGTGAAGGAATTGCGTCGTGGATACGTTGCCGGCGACAGCAAAAACAACCCGCCGAAGGCCGTTTCGGACTTCACGGCTCAAGTCATCGTATTAAACCATCCCGGCCAAATCTCGAACGGCTACACCCCGGTCTTGGATTGCCACACCGCTCACATTGCATGCAAGTTTGCAGAGATTAAGGAGAAGTGCGATCGCCGATCTGGTAAATTTAGAAAAAAATTTGAAAAAAAATTTTTTTTAATGAAAATTTGTTTTGAATTTTTTTTAAAGGTAAAACGGTTGAAGAGAACCCGAAAGCGATCAAGTCTGGCGATGCTGCTATTGTAAACTTGGTTCCATCCAAGCCGATGTGCGTCGAATCATTTTCAGACTTTCCGCCATTAGGTCGTTTCGCTGTCCGTGACATGAGGCAAACCGTCGCTGTTGGTGTGATCAAGTCGGTCAACCAAAAGGTAAAATTTTAAGATTTTTAAAATTCGAGAATTTTTACTAATTTTTTTTTTTGTAAAATAGGAAGCGACCTCGGGTAAGGTGACCAAGGCAGCCGAAAAAGCCCAGAAGAAGAAATAACTAGTTGCCCAACGCCTCGGACGTACACGAACCTGCGTGCAGGGCATACATTTAAAAACTAATGCGACACGAAGACGACTACTCAAAAAAACATTGGTTAATTTTAAATCTTTAGTTCGTTTAATTATATTGTTTTTGACATCTTGGCTACTATGTCATAAATGTCATCGGAAAGAATTCCGAAGGAAAAAGCTTTTCCAATTGTTTCTGTGTTTTTATGTGACAGGTTTATAATTTCTGGTGTTTTATACAATAAAGAATAGCAGTGTCGTTCATTTTGCTTTTTTTTTTTTATCTTGAAATTAAAAAAATTAAATGTCTTTTTTTGTCTTGAATTGTCTCGGTGTTGACGCAAACACTTGAAAAATGGCGGAAAATAGTAACGGCGCTTCAAGGAATGTTTTTTGGGACTAAAGGGGTCGCGAAATTCAGCATGGATGCCGGAGAATGCCAAAAAAGGTAGTGGGCATGCTTTCTCGTTACTCGTGGTCGGCTCAAAATAGAAAGCTTCATTTTGGAAGTGAATTTTCGAGAAAGATTTACCGGTGTTTTTTACTGACGCAACTCGGTTTGGGAGACATTTCCTGGTAACTTCGCTGAGGAGAGAGTTGTAATTTGTTTGATTTTGAAAATTTTGTCTTAGATTACGATGGCGGATGTAGAGATTAATGTTGCACGCTTGAAAGAAGAAGCAAATGATTTATATAAGAATGGGGAATATGAAAAAGCGATTGTGCATTACACAAACGCGTTGGGATTGACCGAGAAACTGGGTAAAAGTAGAGATGCGAACAGACTCGTACTTTATAAAAACAGAGGTCTAGTGTATTTGAAGGCTGGGAATTTAAAAAATGCACTTTATGATTGTACCGCAGGTAATAAACAGTCGTTTAAATATTTTTTGATGATTATTAACGTTAAATTTTATTTATTTTTAGCGTTGAAGCTGAACCCGAAAGATGTAAAAGCGCTTTTTAGGCGAAGTGAAGTCTACGAGAAACTAGAGCGATTCGACGAGGCGTATAAAGATGCTAAAGATCTGCATAATGTTGAACCAAAAAATACAGCGATTCAGCCCGTTCTTGCTCGACTTCACGCGAAACTTCAAGAAATTGTAATTTTACGGTGTTTTATAATGGAAGAAATTTCCTTTTATTAATATTTCGATTTTAATTAGGCAAAAGCGCAAAATAGTACGAATAGTCGCACCGAGCAGATGTTTCAGGTGTTATTTGTTGGTAACGCTGATCATCAAAGCAGAATTCAGGTACATCGAAGAGTTTTATTAAAAAATAATTTAATAATTAAATAATTTATGTTAAAGGCTGCGAATAATTTGGTGGTTTTGTCGAGAGAAAAGGCAGGAGCGGAAATTATGATCAAAAGCAATATCGTTCCTAAAATTTTGACTCTGATGAAGTCGGAAAGAGACACCGACATTATAACTGCCTGCATTCGCACTTTGGGAGAATTGTGTAAAGGAAATGTCGAAAGAGTAAAAATAATTTTTTTATAAAATTTTTTACAATTTTTATTTTATTAATTTTTTTTTTAATTTTTTTGAAATTTAGACGAAGAAAATATTAAGTCAATTGAGCATTCCTCAAATAATCGAAGGGTTAAATTCAAAGTCGGACGTTCAAGTAAATGCAGCTCAGCATGCGATACAAACGATGTTGAATTCTCTCAGTGGAATGGATTTGAAACAAGAAAAAAAACCAGACAAGAAACTTTTAGAGGGTTACATTTAAATCTCCTAAACGATAACAAAATTTTTCAATTTTTTTTTTCTTTTTTTTTTTTAGAGAATGAAATAGAAATAAACAGCGTGATGAGAATATTACTTCACACGGTATCGAGTTTTACCATGAGTCCAAATGGCCGCGATGCAATTATAGAATTGATCATGAGAAATGTGCCTTACACTGCTCTCAATTGGGCGGAAAAAGTTCTCGATACCGATGGTAAAACTAAAAAAAATACAGTTGAACCTCATTATAACGAAATGATTCCCAAATCTCTATTTTTTCCGAAGGTTTTCTCTATTTTCAACTATTTAGTTAAAATTATTTCGTTATAACGAGTTTTTGTACTGAAGATACGAATAAAAACAAAAACATTTCGGTAAAAGCCCAGTTTAATGAGAAACTCCGTTTATGTTAACTAAAACTCGTTATAATGAGGTTCGACTGAAAGTTTATTTTTTACTTTGATTTATTTACATAATTTACAATATTAGGAATCGAACGCCTATTGGAAGTTGCGTCCATTCTCGACGAATTAAAATTAGAGCCGCATCTCGAAACGTCTTGCAACACCAGGACTTTGGTCGCTCTTGCGTTACAACATATTTACGATTCTTTGAGTGCCGATAAGTACCGTGAAATATTTCGCAATCACGTTGATGAATTCATCAAGTAAATTTTTTTTTGATAATTTATTAATTTATTGAACTAATTAAATTTTTATTTAAAGAGAGAAACTTATTGGGCCAGAAACGGAACCAAAAATTCGAGTTACGGCCGCCATTACTTCTTTATTACAAGTAAAAACGATTCTGTTAATTCTGTTAATTCTTTTTTTTTTTAATGTAAATAATTTTTAGGGCGCTTTTGAGGTTGGAAATTATTGCATCGGCCAACAAGGGATTTTGGAAATGATGCTCGTGATGGCTGGGTCTGAAGATACTTTACAACAAGTTCGTTTGGAGTGACTAGGGATTCCAATTTGAATAATTATCGATTTCAGAAGTATTGAATCCGAGTTAAAAAAACCGTATAATTGGAATCCCTGTATTTACGTAAATACTAGGAAATTTTAAACACTGGATCTAACAAATTTTCATTTTATTATCAGATCGTAGCAGCCGAAGCTTTGATCGCAGCCGCCGCTAAAAAAGATAAATGTAGCAGTATTTTATCTCAAGGCACCAACATCCTAAAGAAGCTATATCAGTCGCAAAACGACAGTATTCGAGTCAGAGGTCTAGTGGTGAGTAAACTCGATCTCTCGAATTTAAAAAAAAAATTAATAAATTCGATTTTAAAGGGACTTTGTAAACTGGGTTCGATGGGCGGCACAGATTCGTCTATTCGTCCTTTCGCCGACGGATCGTGTAAAAAATTGTCGGATGCGTGTCGGAAAATGTTGATAAACCCGTCCAAAGATAAAGACATTAGAAAATGGGCCGCCGAAGGTCTTTCGTATCTCACTTTGGACGCGGACGTCAAAGATGAACTCGTGCAAGACAAAGCGGCCGTCAACGCGCTCGTGGAGTTGGCCAAAACCGGAGATCAGTCGGTGCTTTACGGAGTCGTGACGACTTTTGTTAATTTGACCAATAGTTACGACAAGCAGGAAATCGAGCCCGAGTTGGTGAAACTCGCTAAGTTTACGAAACAACACGTTCCGGAAGAGCATCCGTTGGTGAGTTGTGAGGAAAGCGAGTTGTGTTTTGAATTTTTGATTTAAATTTTTTGATTTTACAAGGATCAACCGGAATGCATTCGTGTTAGGATTAAGGCGCTCACGCAGCTGGGAATGCCGAGCGCTCTTGTTGCGCTTTCGAAAACGGAGTCTGCAAACAGCAAAGAGATGATTTCGAGGTACTGAAATTTCTATAACGAAAACTCGTTGTAAAGCATTTCGATTGTAATTTGAAAAATTTGTGATGGATTTTAAATTTTTTTTATTTTTTTATTTTTTTAGGATTTTTAATGCCATTTGTGAACAACCTGATTTACGAGGTTTAGTCGTGCAAGCAGGCGGTGCCAAAGTTAGTTTTTTTGTTTCAATAATCATTGAAATTTGATGTTAATTTTATTTTCTCAGGCTTTGCTTCCAATAGCGCTCAATGGGACGGATAAAGGTAAAATACAAGCGGCGCAAGCGTTATCTAGAATCGCAATTTCGATCAATCCTGAAGTCGCACTTCCAGGACAGAGAGTAAGTCAATAATAAAATCTATTTTATTCTATTTCAACACAAATGTTTTCTCAGTGTGCTGAAGCGGTTAGGCCTATACTTCAACTTCTGCATCCCGATTGTTCAGGATTGGAAAATTTCGAAGCGTTGATGGCCTTGTGTAACCTGGCTCAAGTCAGTGAAACCGTTAGGTATGTTTTATTTTTAAAATTAACTTATAAAAAAATTAAAAATTATTATTTATAGGAAAAATCTGACCAAAGATGCGAAATTTAACAAAATCGAAACATACATGTACGAAGATCATGAAATGATTAAGAGAGCTGCGACGCAATGTATGGTCAATTTAATTTTCGCAGACGAGGTGAGATTTAAGTGCGATAACATTTAAAATAGAAATATTTTCTAATTAATACTCGCTTTTAGATGGTTCCATATTTCGAGGCTGAAAACGATCGGATCAAGTATTGGACTTTGCTTTGCATGGACGAGGACTACGAAACGGCAAAAGCAGCAGCTGGCGGACTCGCAATGTTAACCGAAATGAGCAAAAAATGCTGCGTGAAAATATTTGAAGTTTGTTTTTATTTTTTTTATTTTTTTATTACTTATTACTGAATATAATGATTTTTTTTAAGGCAAAATTGTGGCTCGATTCAATTCGTTATTTGTTAGCCAACGAATGTCCAGAAGTTCAACACAGAGGAACTTGTATCGTAAACAACATGATGAACGCGTCGAAATCGGTGGCCGAAAAACTCGTCGACACAGATGTGACTGAATTACTCATGGCCGTTTCCAAGTTGGAGGATCCGAAGTATTCAAAACCGCAAAAAATTGCTCTAAGCGCTCTTGAAGCGGCGGAGAAATGGAAATTAATCAAACCCAATGAAGATGAAAGCGAATGATATATTTAATAAAACGAATAAAGAACATTTTATACAGAAAAACGACTTATTTATCTTCTATTGACAGATTTAACATTGCCTTTCCTCTTTTTACGAGGTCCGTTATTATGACCCGGTGCTTTTCTGGGTGCGTCGATCAATTTAACTGCTGGTGGAACGAGAAATCCAAACGACAAAGCCACCATTTTCAAATCCAAATTATTCACGTCGAAAATGTTTTTCAGCTGATGCGAACTGTAAGCCCGTACGTAAGCCTTGTAAGCATCTTTAGCGGACATGTGGAGGAAATAATTCTTAGAGATCAATTTCTCGAGCTAAAAAAAAAATAAAAAGAAATAAAAAATTTAATTTACGAATTTCTAAAAAATAAAAAGTAAATTTTTTTTAAATACCTGCGTTTGAATGTTACGAATTTTGGCCCACGAAAATTCATATTCATTTAACGGAATTTTAGCTTTTTTCAAATATAGTAAATAACCGAGTTCTTCCGGTCGTAAAATTAAAATGGCTCTTCCTTTTCCTTCGACTCCACGCGCAGTTCGACCGACTCTGTGAATGTATTCCTTCGGATCGTCCGGTGGATCGTATTGGACGATCCAATCGACGTCGGGGATATCCAGGCCTCGTGCAGCAACGTCAGTGCACAACAAAATGGACGAGGTCGAATTACAAAACTGGAAAAACGTAGTGGTCCGTTTCGCTTGTTTTTGTTTTCCCTAAAATCGTTTTAAAAGAAATTTAGTAACTCGTAACAAATTCATTTACTAAATACATACGTGAATGCACGAAACGGGCAAATCGATATAATTTAATAATTCGTAATGATATTTAACGGACAAACACGAACTAAAAAACACCATCGCTTTCTGTTTTTTCGCCACTACTTTCCGCAAGAAAGTATAAAGCAATAAAAATCGATTTTCAGACCGGGCGACAACGTAACCCTAAATTAATTTTTAAAGAAAAATTATATTTTTGACCACAAAACAAAAAATCGCAAAAATACTTGTTCTAATCCTTCAACCGTCGCTTTATCCTTTGTATCGTCAACTCCCACGTAAATCGGTTCCTTTTTCATGGCCATCTGAATCAAATCGTTCGTTTTTTTTGAGAGCGTCGCACTGAATAACATCGTTTGTCTCCTTTCTATTACGAGATATTAATCAAAACACAAAATTAATTATTTTAAAAAAAATTCTTACTCGGTAAAAATTTTAAAATTTGTTTCATGTCGTCTTCGAAACCAATGTCCAAAATCCTATCGGCTTCGTCGATGATAAGACATTGTAAATTTTTATAAACGAACCCGGGAGTGTTCTAAAAAATAAATTATTATTTAGAATATTATTAATTCGAATTTTCAACTCATTTAACCTGTAAATGATCGAGCAAACGACCGGGTGTTGCAACTAAAATGTTAATTCCTTTACCGAACTGCTGTACTTCGACTTGTCTCTTACAACCGCCCATAGCCAAACCATAAGTGTGCGAATGATGTTTGAGAACGCTTTTCAGAACGCCGAATGTTTGAATGGACAATTCACGAGTCGGGGAAATGATAATAACACCCGTGCCTTTTTTAAAAAAATTTAAAAAAATTAAATATTTGTCTTTATTTACATATATTTGTGAAGTTTTACCATTTCTGGGCATGAATTTTAATTTGTAAATGAGTTCGATCGCTGGGACGAGAAAAGCCAATGTTTTACCACTGCCAGTCTTTGCGGCGCCGATCAGATCTCTAAAAATTAGAAAATGTTAAGTAATGATTACACAATTGTATTATACGTGTTTTTTACAATGATGTCAACGAAGTAGACTAATAAGACATTCACATCATTGGTTTTTTATTACCTTCCTTCTAGGAGATGTGGAATCGATTTTTCTTGGATCTCGGTCATCCGCGTGAATCCCATGTCAGCTATTCCTGTTAATGTCAAATCTGACACTTGATCTTTTAAACTTTCAAACGTTTTGTCGCTTAAAACGCACGAAACGCCCGCACTTGTACCGGGAACTGAAAAATATCGTAAATTGTAAATAAAAGAATGAAAAAGATGAAACTGATTGACTTACGGCTTTCTTCGGTATCCATTGTCCTTTAATCTTAAATCAACGAGTGGATCTTTTTCACTTAACAACAAGAATAACGTTAATAAACACCCTATTCAATTGACAACAGCATGTGGAGTTGAACCACGTTGAACACGTAACGCCATTTGCATGAAAAATGGCCGCCCGTTTCTACGGAAGCTCCGTAACGTACGGAAGCTTCCTTATAATGAGTATTTTGATATTAAATAAACGAACCATCGTAATTTATTATATTAAAGTATTAAACACATAATTATAAATTAGATAAAATACAAAACAATAATAACTCAAAATTAAAAATACACAATTTTTTTTAAATATAAAGAATTTCGTATAAATTCACACATAACTTTTAATAAATAAATAATGTGGTAAATTTGACATATAATTAAAATTTTCATACACAATCAACTCGTAGTATATTATTAATTATCCCTCCTACCTATCCAAACTGTACTCGAGAATCGAGCGAACGCGGAGGATCCCCGACCAGCAGAGATTTGTTCCTCTTGGGCAAACACCCGAAAATGATTTTCAAAGAAAATCATCTTCGAGTGAGTACTCGAGACTCTTTCTAGTTGGGTTTTAATACCAATCAGGTATAACTAACATATTAAAATTAAAATATAAAATTAAATTCGATTGTGTATGATTACAATTAATAAAAATAAATAAACAAAATCTTAAAATCTAAAAATAAGTTTTTTGAATATGGCGCTCAAACGTAGCGCCATCTTCTTTTAATTCTACAGCTGCGGCGCTCTCTTTCAAACGGCGGGAAAACTCGCTCCATTGCATTAGCTCTCAACGTTACGTGATCTCGGATTATCTTTCCATCAAAATCTTCTATAAAAACAGTAATTTTTATTTATTTATTACCAAATCACATACTAACGTCTTTATTTACTCATTTCAGATCGAATTGCGACGAATTCCAGCCGATTTCTTACATTTTCTCACAAAAACGTTCGAAAAACCACGAAAAAACACCAGAATTGATGAAAAATCTCCGAAAAAACCCCTGACAGGATAAAAAAATCGTCGCCGCCTGTTGTCCCGACCAACTAGCATCCACAGCGATGGCCATCGTACCAATCGACGGTCCGTA